>CM077224.1:12790538-12913038 GCA_039654775.1 Spinibarbus caldwelli | reverse complement strand
CTTTTATTGGGATGCAGGCAAATATGAGGGTTCTGTAGAAAGCATTTGGAACCTCTAGAGTATCTGAACCTCAGATTATTTTGAATAAGAATGACAGAAAAAAAAAAAAAAAACATTGATGAAAGGTAAACAGTGGGACAGTTACAGTGTTATAGTACTGAATATTTGTTTGTTTTGCCTGCCTGATCGAGTCGCTCTTTGGAGAAGAGGAACAGATGCACTTCCATGCAGGAAGTGTGAGGTAGCAAAATCTCTGAGGTAACACATACTGGGGGTTCTTGGTCCTCTTCCAAGTCTGTGCAGATGGACCAAAACACTAGAGAGACATCAAGTCCTGACTGTGGATGAAAAGAGGAGTTGGGGATGGAGCTACTGAGCAATGCCAATAAGATGTCAGTGAGAAGAGGACAAAATTCACACAATTCAAACCATGCAAATGAAGAGAAAGATAAAAAGGATTGAAAAGAATGTTTTAATAAATAAAGAGAGAGAACATAGCCATTTTTTATATCGATTGCATTTCAAAGTGTATAATTTTTGGTCCCCTGTAGGAGGATGCTACTATCAGTCAGTGCACAGCACACAGAAAAAAAAAGCATAATAATAATAATAATAATAATAATAATAATCCATCTAACGAATAACAATCATTTTTTAAATACTTGTCTTTGTAGTACCTTGTTATATCTGTGCTTCACATTTAGGATACTACTGTTGGTACATAGATGATTCAAACTGTAAACTCTAAAGCTTCTAACCTGAGAACACACTCTGGCACATTAATACTCCTCCACCTACAATTCTTGCACAAACAAATGCTTTCTTTTATTAAACCCCAAAGATTAAGAGCATTATTGGAAACTAAATGTGGTGTTCCCTTGCTGTATAATCATATCCACTCTCATTAATGGATTTATTGATGAGACACTCAAACAATGTAGTTGTTGGGAGGATTCTAAATGATTTTCAAACAGCTATAAAGGGAGAAAGTAGAAACATGTATACACATGTGGCCTATATATGTTTAACCTCAATCTGTATAGTCCATATTTACATGTTAAAATTAGTTGTAGAGCTGATGAATGAAAAAGCAGTCAATAAGCAGATCTAAGTTTGGGTAGAAACTCTCTGACCTAACAGGGAGTCATTCGGGGTATTATGAGGAAGGAAGAGTGAATTATACTCAGTGGGTATGTGTGACTGAATTCTTTCTTAGCAATCAATACAATTATGATAAATTTATCCCAGTGGCATGTACTCTTGTAGGTGACAGGGGTTCAATTCTCAATTTTCATTTTCTGATTCTGTGCTTTTTGTTTGTTTGTTTGCTATAAAATACAAACAAGAAGCAAAAGCTAATAGGCTAAGAGAGTTATTTGTGCTTGGACCTTGATAATTTTGGATTGTATATATTTTTATGTAAAGGAAAGGCATGCGTT
Organism: Spinibarbus caldwelli; assembly: GCA_039654775.1. NCBI lineage: Eukaryota > Metazoa > Chordata > Actinopteri > Cypriniformes > Cyprinidae > Spinibarbus > Spinibarbus caldwelli. The sequence continues at coordinate 12,911,599 of CM077224.1, read as the reverse complement.
TGTTATTCACTCACCTTTTAAGGTTGTAATGCTGTCAGATTTATGCATTGTTAAGGAGAATGGATTTTTATTTTCTTTTCAGAACACTCTGAGTGATTGCTAAATGCTACAAAGTACGCTTGTAAGTGCACATACAGCTGTTAGCTCTGCATGGCAAGAGGTAATCAGCGGCTTCATCCAGGTGGTAAAAAACATTTTCTTAAAAGCCTCTTTGTGCAAAGACCACTCAGAAATGCCTGGAATGGACTTTTTTTTTAGAATAAACTCTATTGTTAAACATTCAAGGTCATTTTAACATGCACAGAAAATGTTTTGCAGTCTAATATTTTATACTAGCTGTTGGAAATTCTGACGTTTTAAAGCGGTTTTCAACTTCAAATGACGTCAAACAATTTTTAAAGTTGGAAGAGATGTTGGTCTTTTTATGAAATATTCAAATATGTACAGGATTAATCACAAGACTGCCACCTATACTCAGGAAAGTTGATGATATGTGGATGCTTTCATGTAAATAGCAATTTGGTTCCTCTAGCGGTCGCTATGGGGAACGCCTTTGGGGTGACCGGTGTCTGAAGTGTACATCTAAACATGACAATGACAATGGCCGGCGACAACCTATGATGTCATTACCGGCACAACCACAGTATAAAACAGGGCTCCTCAAATCTGGACCTCGAGATCCACTTTCCTGCAGAGTTTAACTGTAACCCTAATCAAACACACCTGAACATGCTAATCAATGTCTTCAGGATCATTAGAAAATCACAGACAGGTGAGTTTTATCAGGGTTGGAGCTAAACTCTGCAGTAGATTGGACCTCCAGGGTGAGATTTGAGGAACCCTGGTATAAAAGGATGCCAGAAGAACACATCTTCGTCTTCAAGGGACTGTTTTGTTTTAAGCGTGCATTCCGGTAAGAACGATTATTCTTCTTTACCATGGTGAGTACTAGTAAGGTGTTTAAGAAGTGTGCGGATCCGTGTCCTTGTTGTTTGCAGGAGCAGGAGATGCTAGATGAGGATGAAGAAGTTTAGACTGAGTCCTCTCATTCCTGCTGCCCTGCGTACGCTGAGCTGCTTGAGATTATGGAACGTGCCATGGCGAGGCTTGACTTGCCGTGGAAGCAGGCCAAGAAAGTGGCGCCTTGGGGTCATCTCAATGAGTGTTATCTTTCTGACCATAGCCCTCCAGTTCAAGTGAGCCTTCCATTTCTTCCCGATCTCCATGTTGAGATCAAGAAGACCTGGAAAAGTCAGTTTTCATCCCTCTATCCCCTGATTAGGTGGCTGACCTGCACTGCACCACAGATCTCGCTCTCCATGCCACTAAACAGAACACCACTGCCATTCGCAGATCAATGGCGGCCATGGTGGTTACGGAGAGACATCTGTAGGTGAACCTGACAGATATCAAGATGAAAGAGAAGGGCTTTCTCCTTGATGCGCGACTTCCGTCGAGACAGTGGTCGAGAAGTCTAAGGAGGTGAAGGCACACTCAGCTGCCTTAAGGTCCTTCATCTGTGAACTTGAGTCATGCGCGGGAGCTGTGGTGGATTAGTACGATTCATTTCATCTATCTATTACTAGGTTTATGTGGACTTACTAACTGGCTTTTGGTCATTGGCTCCTTGGTCATCAGGTCTCCAGTATAGCGCTGTAACCTCAGGACTTGCTTGTCCTCCATTCAGGTTGAGCATTTCGGAGTCTAATGACGTGCTCCCTGATGTCCTGGCTGGATGTTTGCTTCAAGAAGCTGTCCCGGCCAGGACGCACTACTCAGGTCTCGTCCTGAGGGGCCTCCTGAGATTTAAGTCATCCACTCAACCATCATGCACATTCTGAGTTAGAGCTCCTCTTGCTGAGGCATTGAGTGGCATCACTCCTTAACCCTACTCTGCAGTTTCGATAGATGGTTAGGCCCAATTGGACCTCCCTGTCACACTGCCCTTGTGGTCAAACCAGTGAGTCGCCCCTCTGTTGAGTGGGCTTGAGTTCACTGCTTTTCCTGAGGTATGAGTGAGATGTGTTTCTGCGGAAACTCTTTTCGAGTGCTTCGGCTCTGAGGAGTGGTAGCCCTTCATGCATGAATGAGTTATTGGGTCCCGTTGTTTCTACAGGTTCTTTCGGGTCTGGGTAAATGGGTCTCACACTCTATATCGAGATAGACCGCAAAAGACTACGTTTGGCTGTAACAGTTGACAGTCTCTCATAAGGTCCTGCTAGACTGTCCCTTCTAATCTAGCACTGCCTCCTGGTTGAGCTAGGGAATGCTCCCCTCACTGTGATGGCTAGCTATGAGCCTATAGCTCCCAGTTTGAGCTTTAGGGCCCACCTCAGACCGAGATCTGAGAGTGCCGCTCCCGAGAACTCCATATGCAACCATACCAAGTTATTAGGCCCGTCCCTGTGACAGGACCCTGTTACAGTTGGAATGTGTGTTCCCCTTCTAAGCTGGATCCCATTTCTGAAGTCCTATTTGTGGTCAATCTGTTTCCCGGACATGGTAGTGCTCCCCTCACTGCGGGAGGGTCTTTTATGAGCTCGCCGCTCCTGGGCAGATCATGTGAGTCCTCCTTTCTCAAAAGAGCTAAGAACTTTGCCACTGGGCTATTGATTGCTCACCTCGTCGGTGACCCCTTAACTCTTTCCCCGCCATTGACGAGATATCTCGTCAATTAAGAGACAACGCTTCCCCGCCATTGATGAGTTTTTACGGCAATCCGTGTTCTAGGTGTATTACGGTAAGGAAAGCTCTAGCGCATGTCTTCAATGAGTTACGGGACTTCCTGGATCTACCGGGTTCGAAAAAAAGACGATTGCCATAAACGGATGGATCAGAGACAATGTAGATCATGTTTTGACCATTTTGAATCTGATCGGGACGAAGTAGGCTAGTCAGTGAGGGAGATGCCACACTCACACAGAAACATCTCTAGTTATGTCATGGATAGATCGATAACCCGTCGATCTGAATATGTGTATGTGTGCATGATCTATGTATGTGCATATATAATATATATGTATGTATGTATGAACCCTAAATGAATGTGTGTGTGTGTGTGTGTGTGTGTGTGTCTGTCTGTTTGTTCTGTTTATTGAATGCAATTTCAATTATTCATATAGCCTATTTATTTACAGGTGAAAGGATATGATATCTGAATGTATTTTGCTTGAAAATGCAGTACTTTGAAAAAAATGCACTACTTTTATAAAAATGCATTTTTCTGTTTTTTGTTCAAAATGTTGTATTTCTGATTAAACCTATCTGCATTCAAGTGGTGATAAAACATGAACAAATGGAGATAGAATAAAATAGTTTTTTTTTTTTTTTTTTTTTTTTTTTTTTTTTTTTTTTTTTTTTTTTAAGCAGAGGCTTGGTTCTTTATTTTGGTATATAATATGTTCATATATTCATAGCAGAAAATATTCTGAAGGCCGTCAAATTTAGGTGAAAATCAACAAAAATGCTGGCGGTGGCTGGCAACTTTTTTTTTTTTTTAAAAACGCTGGCGGGGAAAGAGTTAATAACAATGTTTCTAGAATCCTTGTTATGGTAAGTGCACACGCTGAGCTTCTGTGCACTTTCTAAAACTCACATTGTGGTAAGTGTGCACGCTAAGCATCCTGCCCACTTTTCTAAACTCCTGTATGGAATGGGTTACAAGCTGCCAGCCTCGTACCCTTTCTCTGAGTTGGCTTGGGCCCCACTCTACTTATGTATCCTTGGTGATACAGTATCTTTCTGAGCAGGGCGTTAGCTACCAAGGACCTGTTGAGTCAGTTCCTCTGAGCAAGCTTATGCAGAGCTGGTGGTAGCCCCCTGGGTGACAGGCCAGGGTCCGGTTTATTGTCCTAGATGCTTGGCCGTATCTCCTTAAAGGAATCTCTTTGTTTCTGATTCCAAGCCTTCAAGCTCTGCCTTGGGTTCAGGCATTCCAGGCTCTATTATTAGGGTATGCAGCTCAGGCCTTTGGCCGAAGGGGATAATGTCACTGACAGCCATCAAGGCGTCCTTGGGGCTACTCCCATAGCTTGGTAGAGTTGGTACTTAGTGCTCGCGTTGATGATTGGCATGCACTCCCCTCAGCATGGCAGTGTGGGTATACCGTTCCCCATAGTGACCACTAGAGGACGCAGTTTGATGTTCCCTCAGAAGGGAACATCTCAGGTTACGTATGTAACCATGGTTCCCTGAGAAGGGAACAAGGCACTGTGTCCTCTAGAAGACTCACCATACTTCGGACATGGGCTTCAGACGAAGAAGAGGATTAAGTGTTCTTTCGGTTTCCTTTTGTACTGTGGTCGTGCTAGTAATGGCTTCATAGGCTGTTGCCGGCCAATGTCATTGTCGTGTTTAGATATATGCTTCAGACACCGGTCACGCTGAAGGCGTTCCCCATAGTGACTGCTAGAGGACGCAATGTCTCGTTCCCTTCTCAGGGAACCATGGTTACATACGTAACCTGAGATGTTTTAGCAATCTTCATTATCATGCTTTCACCAAAATAATCTGTCAAATATTCACATTGCTTTGGGAAAGGGAGATGGAAACTTTGCCACAGGTTTAACAAAGGTTTTTGCGCAGTTACAGTGGTACAGTGCAGAACAGTGTTGTTTACTAAAACTAAAGCTAAAATTCCACATCCATCCATTCATTAACCAAACTGCTTGTCCTCTGCAGTGGGTATTCTGGAGCCTATGTATAAAAATAATGATATTTAATTCAAATTAAACTGAAAAAATATACAGTATAAATATCACAGTAAAAAACTACAAAATTAGAAAAGTTGCCTTGGCAAACAACTGTTCAATCAAGTTGAACTACCAAAATTTCTAAAACTGAATTTAAAATAAAAGCTTAAAATATAAAACTAAAGCCTAATTCAAGATAATAATTAATACTATATTAGTACATATATAATATAAATTTACACTGGCGCAGATATGCAGAGAGAGAGAGAGAGAGAGATGTGCATCTGCATTCTTCTAGATGTATGCTATTATGATACTATATAAATTATATTGTTATAACATTGGTGCAAGTAAATGTACCAGTCCTGGGGAAATAAGTATGTTCATGTAAAGGGATAAGTTCACCTAAAAATAAACATTATGTCATAAGTACATGTTTACTATTAGTTATACTTATAATCTATTTTAGTAAATAAATACAAATCTCTGAAAGTGAAACAGGTAGTGATCTATTTACACTCAAAATAAGTCTAAGCCTATTTTTTTTCTACTAGATGCTTTTTATTTTGTGTAATAGCATTCAGAGTTGAAGTATCACGTCTGTGATGCAAAATAGCATGCTGCTTATTATGCTTGCTCTCTTTTTTTCATCAGTTTGTGACTGTAACCCCTAGATCCTCACTGGCCGCTTCTCCACTGTCTGGCCAGTGAGAACTAGGGCCAACAAGCTGTGCTGAGCCAATAGCCTCACACCTCAGCTGCGAGGACAAAATCAAGCTGCATTTCCACTGTAGGACCAGCGCTACTCTAAAACCCACCCTTAACACCCCTCCCTGAAGCAAACGTCACACATTGACTAGCTATAAAGACTTCAGCATCAATATTTTACATGTAATGTGAGGATGTTTAAAGGCTGTCTCCCATCTCACTATACGGTTATTCTTTCAGCCAAAGCAACAGAGGGAGCTCACAGACAGAAAACCTGAATTATGAGTTGATTATATGAAATTTTTGACTTATCCACAACCTCAAGTAATTTCTTGATAAACCTGTGGCAATGCTTCCACTTCCCTTGCCAAAAGCAATGTGAATATTTGACAGATTATCTTGGTGAAAACGTAATAATAAGAATTGCTAAAACCAAATTGCTATTCCCATGAAAGGATCCACATATCGTCAGCTTTTCTGAGTATAGGTGGCAGTCTTGTGATTAATCCTGTACATATCTGATTTGTTTATGCAAAGACCAACATCTATTTCAACTTTAAAATCATTTGAAGTTGAAAACAGCTTTAAACTTCAGAATTTCCGATAGCTAGTATCAAATAAGCAGAAGCAGAATATGCAGAAGTCCGGTGTCAACAAACACATGGGGAAGAGACTGAACAAATATGAAACTAAATAAATACAAGATTATAATCATATATGATTTGTGCAAGTTCTTCAAGCAGTGTCTGGTATTTTCATAACCATGTGTATTTATAATGGCAATGGATAGCTTACATATCCTTTAGCATTGCATAAAATATGTTTCTGCCTCATATATTGATCCGAATTTACACTCACTGGTGTCTGGAAGTGAGTTTTGCCGTTTACATTGTTTTAAATGTTCTAAATGTTGATGTTAGCTGGTATAGCTTGATATGAAAACAACAATGGTGCTGACCGTCTCTAACTTGGACAAATTCTGATTTTGTTCATGACCACTCCTCTAGCCCCACTTGGCCCACTTTGGCTGAAGGTACTCCTGGCCTTTGGCTCACTTTTGGTCCGACAGTGGAAACGTGGCTATACACTGCTTTTTTCCTGAAATATCTTTTCGACCACAAGCAAAAGTTTGAAGTGTTCCACTCCTTGGTCCTTAATCTTGACATCTTTTTGAGAAGACCTCTGCACTGCACCCAAACCATTGTCAATGATTTAAATCTTTGTCCCAACAGGCCCATGCCTGAAAAACAAAAAAAAAAAAAAAAAAAAACTTTTCATGACCTAGTACCATGGAACACATCCCTTGAGTACCAATTCCAGGGTTTCTGATTAGGTTTACATTTCTCACCATCACATGCTGGTTCTAGTCAGAGCAGGAGTGAGGGCAGTGTACGGCTGCTGCGGCATTTCTGTTTGATCTTAAAGTTGATGTTGACTGGTCCTTTTGGATGCTATGTTTAACAGAAATGCCACTCCAGAATTCACACTGTGCTAATGACTTCAGCAGCTGCTTGATAAATTTAGCTGGTGTGTCTTGAAATGGTTCATGAGAGGTATCAGCGAAATACATATGTAGAACCTTTTATTCAACTAAAAATGAGGTCTGCAATTCAGTGTGACTCACATTAACCTGAACTTTAATTTAACTGGACTAAATACTACATTTAATTCACATTAAAGATATGCACTATATTTGAAACAACACAAACCATAAAATGCAAAATCTAAAACTCTCATATTAACATGCTCATTAAATGCTAGGAAGCTTCCTAAAGTTTATGAGTAATTGCTTGCCTGTGTACTTAGTACAATGTGTCTGACTCACGCAGAGAAGGGTTATGCGTTTATTTTTGTTTATTCAAATCGCGGCCCTTAATTTCACCTAGAACAATTATCCTCATGTCATGCTCACATTAATTAATTAGGACCTTATTGACATTCACTGTTAAAAGCACTGAATAAATTAATGGACTTTTACAAAAGAAGTGCCAACAAATGTTAAATGTTATTTACTTTTTTATGCGTTAATGTCCGGAGGTCATAATTTTGCAGCTAATGGTTAATGAAATTTCTTTGTTTTGTCATCTTGAGTTTATATTAATCTATAAATAAATAAATGCATTGGATTTACTTTACATACAAATTGCCATAAATATATATATTATCTAAATATTATATAAAAATGTTACAAAAAAAGAAAATACTTTTTAATATATTTTATATAAATATAAAATATAAACTATATGAAATACACATAGGTTTTATAGAAACTTTGAATGGAACAGAGTTACATCCAGAAAGTTTAATCTTTTCATCTTTTCATTTAGTTTTGACACACTTCTGGTTTAGATCCCTGCTTCTACCCGAATACAGAGACAGACAATTTTGTCATTACACAAGATACAGATACTCATAATAGTCAGGATGACATTTAAAAAAAAATAAAATAAAGAGAAAGAGAGAGAGAGAGAGAGAGAGAGAGAGAGAGAGAGAATAGCTGTGCATCTGCATTTTATTCAAGATGTGTATATATTATTTTTTACATTTCAGAATGAGATTAAACCGGTGGTTTCAGAAGAACATTATGCAGGACAACAGTTTACTAGAACAATGGTCATAAGTGTTCCTCCCTACTTTGGAATGAGTGGGAAGTGTTAAATTGTGCCACTGCATAATGCACTGCCATAACTGAATTGGCCAGTGACTCTAACAAGTGTAGTATGTAAAACTCAAGACATATTCGGTTGCAATGCCCTTGGACTGGACCCAAACAGGTTTTCCTTGCAGTCAGGATCTAAAGAGCTCAATTCAGGCACCTGTAATCACAGCATCTGTTAAAGACCATTTGAGGAAAAATCAATTGAACACACACACACACTGTTTAGCTAAACATCTGCTGATCATGTCTTTACCTGCACAGTATGAACCGAACCAATGCTGGGCTCTACATTTGGCTCCTCACAAACACACACACACACACACACACACACACGTGGGCAAACACACATCCCTTCACAGTCCAAACCATCTGTCTGCACATCTGGGACTGAGACCACCTATCCAATTGGCCACCACAAAAATCCAACAGTGTAATGTTGGATTTGTACCATGTCAGTAGGACAACCCATCGGTGGAGGTGTATTTTTTTTTTTTTAAACCAAAGAATTTCAATTACTTAACAAAGAACAAAGAAGAAGAAGTCACAAGCACTCTGAACACAGACACATCCAACATAATTTTGCAATCATGTCATACTCATCACAAATTATCAGGATGCGGTAAAGACAACCAGCTGAAGGTCTTAACACCACTTTAGCCTGTTTTATCTCAAAAATTAATATACAGATGTACTGAAAAATACACTCATACTCATACACACACACAAAAAATAAAATAAAATACAGGCCTGTTAGGCTTGTCATTATCAGGGATTATTATAGAAACAAGGACGGGGAATGTTTCTATATACTAGGCAGATTAAGAATGACCTGCTTTACATGACAATAGCAATAACATTTTATTTCCAGCCAGATTATTGGATTAAATGCAGGATCTCACTTAGGCCATGCACAATGCTTTGAGAACCCCTGACCTGAAAAGGCTTTAGCTCTGCTGAACACCAATGTGAAACCACCACAGTCCTGTCTCATGTGAGTGAGCCACTGAATCTTTCTGAACAGATTCGTTCAAAAACACTGAATCATTCATGCCTGAAAAGCTAGTGTTACATTTCCCTTCACTTTTAGACATACTCATGAACTTCCCTAAGCCCTTCCCATCTGCAGAAACCATGCTGCCATTTTGAAGTGCATTCCACTTCGTCAAGTGGACGAGGGAAATTTATAAAGACAAACACTTGACCCTTTGATTTTGACAGAGTATCACGAGTCCACACTCGGGAGACGGAAACCAGGAACGGGGAGACGTGGAATAAATCCAAAACAAGAGTCTTTAATAAACCAAACAGAAGTGTACAAATAACAGGCTGGGTAGATGGACGCAACCGACATGAATGATGTTCAATACTCGACAGGAAACACAGGGCAGGACACACTATAAATACAGGACGTAATGACATAATTAAACAAACACAGCTGGACAATAATTAACTAATAATCACATGAACAGGAAACAAACCAAATATGGGAAAACAAGAGGAAGGGAAACACAAGACACACGAGACAATCCTTACACAGAGGGAGTGAGTCTATTGATATGTACACTTCAGGCAGTCCCACATACCACAATGCAACACGGCTGTGACATCACAGCACATTGCGCTTAATTTAACCCCACCCCACGCAACTTCAGTGTATAATACATAAGACATTAATTATTATTATTTTTGTTCAGTTTTAACTTCACAGTACTTGTTGCTACATTAAGCACACTGTTCTTCTGAATAATAAATCAGCTCCATAGTGGATTTCAGGGCTTATGTGAGTCAATGAGATGAAGGGAAGTTAGTGAGGGGAGGGCATAAAACAGTGAAGTGGGATGCACCAATAAATTGTCTTCATGGGTGAGTCATCGAATCATTCATTTGACCGATTTGTTCAAAAATTCTGATTCATTTAGGAACAAAACACCACTACTGCGCATTTAGCATGCCTTGAAGCAGTTCTGTTTGGAGCAAAGGAGTAAAAACATAACTTTGAAATATTTTGTCATAAATGTAAGCTCCTCAGTATTTAGTTCTTGTTTATTTAACTGGCGTATAAAAATAATATCAAAGCATCATGCTACCTCCATAAGAACTGTAACTTTTCTGAAAGTCAGTGTTGCTAACGACATTTTACTTGCACACGTTTAGGACAAGGAATCCATGATAAATGTTTTCCTTCATGTTATTGTACCTATAGTTATTACCTTATACAGATTGTTTTCCTTCACTTAATACAGGCAGTCAGGCAACAGAGATTTTAAACAGTCTTTAGTTGTTTTTTTCTTCTTCTTCTTTTCTTGCATTGATAACACGTTTTATTTAATTTGTTCTCTGTTGTTCCTTATAAATGTGAATTAATCTCTACAAAGATGGAAAGCTGAGGTACAAGCCGTTCCTCTGTGATTGTGCTCGGTGTATGCTAAAAGACTTTCAAGGACATTGGCTGTAATGTTGGGCTTTTAAGAGAAGTCACAGAGATCTAGAATAAATGGTTGTCCTCCTCATCCTCTCAAAAACTAGTCCTATCTGAAAGTGTGTGTTTTACGCTGTAATTTCTGCCAAAGGTGCAAAGTGTTTTTTCTGACTTTTTCTTTTTTCTTTTTATCTTAAATTGACCTTAAATGGAACTGTAAAAAGCATCTCGCGGAGGACATTTCAGTGTCCATGAGCAATAGTCTCTGTGTGTTCGGCTGCGTGAGTGCATGTAAACATTTACCAATGTCAGTGCGAGCCCATCTTTGAATTCTGAGTCCATCTGTGTGTTAAGAGAATAAAACAAATAATAGCTTGCACTGAATTGCATCACAAAATCTAATTTTTTTTTGCTGCAAAAAGACGTTTCCGGTTGATTAGTCAGTTTGTGGTTCCAAAGTTAAGATTTATTAGAAGGTTTACTACAGTATCTGCTAGCTTGTGTTTCATCAACTTTGCTTAAATTTGACTTCTTATTATTTTGTTTTACTGAGAACAGATCTGTGCTCGAATCTTTGGTTTAATAACAACTTCATACTGTAGTATGAGGTGATTATATCAGTCATAAATTATGAAGAGAGTTGTTGCTGACAGCAAAGTAAAATATTCAATTCAATTCAAGTTTATTTGTATAACGCTTTTCACAATACAAATTGTTCCAAAGCAGCTTTACAGGAAATTAAGTTTCTACAATATATTTATATATTGTAGAAACTTAATATATTTAACTTATGGCGAAATTTGGTAGTTCTGTATGTTGTCTGAGTGTAGGCATCATCTGAGGTCCTCTGAGGGGTTGGCATCATCTCTTCTCAGGTGTTCTGGATCCAGACTGAAGCTTGTGTAAATCCTAGTAGAAAAAAGGCAGAAACAGAGAAACAAATAGAGACATAATTAGCGTAGCTGCTGTTCCAACCAAGCAAAAATGATTTGTTCAATCCAAGCTAAAGAAAAATAATGTGTGTTTGATCAGATATAACTGCAGTACAAGATTATGAGATGCATTATGTGAATGCTTGGCTAAAGAGATGTCTTTAATCTAGATTTAAACAGAGAGAGTGTGTCTGAACCCCGAACGTTATCAGGAAGGCTATTCCAGAGTTTGGAATGTGAAAAGGCTCTACCTCCTTTAGTTGACTTTGTTATCCTAGGTACTACCAAAAGTCCAGAGTTTTGTGACCTTAGGGAGCGTGATGGATTGTAGCATGGTAGAAGACTAGTTAGGTACGCAGGAGCTAAACCATTAAGGGCCTTAAAGGTAAGTAATAATATTTTGTAACTGATGCAGAACTTAATAGGTAGCCAGTGCAGAGACTGTAAAATTGGGGTAATATGATCATATTTTCTTGACCTGGTAAGGACTCTAGCCGCTGCATTTTGGACTACCTGTAGCTTGTTTATTGAAGATGCAGGACAACCAGCTAGCAGTGCATTACAATAGTCCAGTCTAGAGGTCATGAATGCATGAACTAGCTTTTCTGCATCAGAAACAGGTAACGTTTCGTAGCTTGGCAATGTTTCTAAGATGGAAGAATGCTGTTTTTGTAACATGGGAAATATGATTTTCAAAAGACAAGTTGCTGTCTAATATAACACCCAGATTTTTGACTGTAGAGGAAGTAACAGTACATCCGTCTAGTTGCAAATTATAATCCAAGAGATTCTGTGTACTGTTTTTTGGTCCAATAAGTAATATCTCTGTCTTATCTGAATTTAATAGGAGAAAATTATTGGTCATCCAATCTTTTACATTTTTAACACACTCTGTTAGCTTAGATAATTTAGAAGTTTCATCTGGTCTTGTTGAGATATATAGTTGAGTATCATCAGCATAACAATGGAAACTGATCCCGTATTTTCTAATAATATTTACCAAGGGGCAACATGTATATTGAAAATAGCAGAGGACCTAGGACAGATCCTTGTGGTACTCCATACTTTACTGGTGATAATTGAGATGACTCCCTGTTTAAATAAACAAAGTGGTAGCGATCAGACAGGTAGGATCTAAACCATCTTAAAGCCTCCCCTTGAATACCCGTATAGTTTTGTAATCGATCTATGAGTATGTCATGATCTATAGTGTCGAACGCAGCACTAAGATCAAGTAAAACTAGCAATGAGATGCAGCCTTGCTCTGACGCAAGAAGCAAGTCATTTGTAATTTTAACAAGTGCGGTTTCTGTGCTATGGTGGGGCCTGAAACCTGGCTGAAATTCTTCATAGAGATCATTTTTTTGCAAAAAAAGAGCACAACTGAGCAGACACAACTTTTTCTAAAATTTTAGACATAAACAGAAGATTAGAAATGGGTCTGTAATTTGCAAGTTCATTAGGATCTAGTTGTGTTTTTTTAATAAGAGGCTTAATAACCACCAGCTTGAATGAATTTGGAACGTGACCTAAAGATATTGATGAGTTAATAATATTGAGAAGCGGTTCTTCTGCTACAGGTAACAATTCTTTCAGTAATTTAGTGGGTACAGGATCTAATAGGCATGTTGTTGATTTAGATGCAGTGATAAGTTTATTTAGCTCTTCCTGTCCTATAGTTGTAAAGCACTGCAGTTTTTCTTTGGGTGCGATGAATGGAGCTGAAGTACTAGACGCTGCAGAATCTACATTTGTTATTGTATTTCTGATGTTATCTATCTTATCAGTGAAGAAATTCATAAAGTCATTACTATTAAATTGTGAGGGAATATTTAGATCGGGTGGAGTCTGTTTATTTGTTAATCTAGCCACTGTGCTAAATAAAAACCTTGGATTGTTTTGGTTATTTTCTATGAGTTTGCGGATATGCTCTGCCCTGGCAGCTTTTAAAGCCTGTCTATAGTTGGACATACTGTTTTTCCATGCAATTCTAAAAACTTCCAAGTTAGTTTTTCTCCATTTGTGCTCAAGTTTACGAGTTTCTTTCTTGAGAGAATGGGTATTACTGTTGTACCATGGCGCAGTACGTTTTTCTCTAACCTTTTTCAATTTGATGGGCGCAACAGCTTCTAATGTATTAGAGAAGATAGTGCCCATGTTGCTAGTCATTTCATCTAGTTCATGTGTATTTATGGGTACACAGAGCAGTTATATCAGGCAGATTATTTCTGAATCTATCTTTAGTGGTTGGAACAATAGTTCTTCCTGGACGATAACGCGGAGCCATATAGTTAATATCAGTAATACTCAGCATGCACGATACTAGGAAATGGTCAGTAACATCATCACTTTGAGGTAAGATATCTATGTCAGTAAGATCAATTCCATGCAATATAATTAAATCTAGCGTATGATTAAAACGATGAGTGGGCTCGGTGACGTTTTTCTTGACTCCAAAAGAATTTATTAGGTCAGTAAACGCAAGTCCTAACGCATCATTTGTATTATCAATGTGAATGTTAAAATCAACGACAATTAGCGCTTTATCAACAGTAACCAATAGGTCTGAGAGGAAATCTGCAAATTCTTTTAAGAAATCTGTATTTGGCCCTGGCGGTCTATACACAGTAGCCAGAGCAAGAGATAGGAGAGATTTCTTTTGCATATCTGACAGTGTAACATTAAGCAGAAGTAATTCAAATGAGTTAAACCTGTATCCTGTTTTCTGGGTAACATTGAGAATATCACTATATATTGTTGCAACACCGCCGCCACGGCCAGTCTGACGGAGCTGCTTATAACAGTAGCTTGACTGTTTGACTCCAACACAGTTCAAACTGGACTACACGTACACACTGCACTAAATACATCAATCTATCTGCTACCACTGGATACCATCCAATGCACATCCATGACATTTGCGTATCCAGCTTACGTATAATCTACTGCACCTTCGCATATTATTGTGTGTATATATGTGTACATAATGTAGAATGTGTATATACGTGTATAATTGTGTATTGATAACTGTAAGTATTGATAACTGTATGTATGTCTAATAGTACACTGTGTGTACTGAGTATATGTATGTGTATATTGCACATTGTCATCTGAAGTATGTAATGGTACTGTCTATATGTTAATTGTTTCTGCACTGTCTGGAGCACACTCTCAAGAATTTCACTCACCAAGGCACACGTGCTGAGATGATGTGACAATAAAAGTGATTTGATTTGGTGGAGTAGACTCATTTAGACCAATATAATCATTTGGTTTGAGCCAGGTTTCAGTCAAGCAGAGCACATCAAAACTATTATCTGTGATCATTTCATTTACAATAACGGCTTTGGGTGCGAGTGATCTAATGTTTAGGAGCCCAAGCTTTAAAAATTGCTTTTGCTTATTTGTTTTGCATTTTTCTGGTTTAATCACGATCAGATTATTTCTAGATCCTGCATTAAATTTATATTTTGTCTTCACTGTTAGGGGAACAGACACAGTCTTTATAGATTGGACAGCACAAGTATTTCTATCATTTAAGTGGGTAGAACAAAAGTTATCATAGCAGTTATTTGAGAATGGGCTTACTAGTCAGATGGAGCGTAGAGTCCTGGAGATGTTGTCCAACAGGAGTTCTGCTCCGACTCTGCTGGGGTGCAGGCCATCAGCGCGGAAAAGCCTAGGACTCTCCCAGAACAGATTCCAATTATTAACAAAGAGCAGTTTCTGTTCTTTACACCATGACAATAACCATTCGTTTAAAGCAAAAAGTCTACTGAACCTTTCGTGTCCTCGTCAATACGTGGGAAGCGGTCCAGACACGATGATCGTCGCCGCGGGTGATGCGCTGCGCACCGTCTCGATCAGGCTCCTGAAGTCCCTCTTCAGTGTCTCTGTCTGCCGCAGCCTGGTGTCGTTCACCCCCGCGTGAAGCACGATCGCACCGATGAGCTCGTCGTCCTTCATGATCGCGGGTATCTGCGCAGAAACATCGAGAACACGAGCGCCAGGGAAACAGTGAGTGTGCGCTTTACCTTCAGCTAACGTAGCACGGACGTGCCGGACGATGGAGTCTCCGACGATCACAGCGTCGCGTTCCGTCTTGGGGAGGGGAGCGAAGCGGTTCCGGGTGGAGATCTCGAAGACCGGAGGCCGCGGAGGGGGAGAGATCCTCGCGCGGGGCCTGGCTCGCGTCTTCCGCTGCTGCTGCACCCAGGGTCCGTGGTGTCCCGGTGCCGGAGTGAAGGACATCTGGGAAGATCGCGTCCTGGGTGCACAGGGTCTGTGCAGAGAAACACACGGAGTAGAGGTGGTGGGAGTGTTAGCGGCGCGCTGTATACTTACCCCGGACTTGTTAGCGTCAGCCCGGGATGTTTCCAGCGCGGCTCTCCGCTCTCTCAGCTGGGCCTGCTTCTCCACCAGCTCGCGGATCTGCTTCTCCACGGCCTCCAGCTCCAGCTGCACCGAATGCAGCTCGAATGTGTCCTCGCCTGCATTCAGGTAGACACACATCCGCCATTAAAGCAAGTAGCAGTGAGTAAAACAATGGTAATGTGTGTGAATAAAGTATTAGCAATGTAAGCGAGTTGCAACCACGCTGGCGATGCTAACGGGCTGTAAGCTAATAGCGGACTCTGGAAATCAAAATAAAACTAGTGATAACAAGGCGCTTTGATTGTTTTTGTTGTAGAATACGATAGGGGATATATTCACACGTTATAGAAATGAAAATGATGGTGTGTAAAATAGATTTCAGGATTAGAAAATACACGATAAAGAATTAACTTGACGGAGCTCAAACTTAAAACATCGCTGACATAAAAGCCCAAAGGAAAATTTCTAGGGATTGCTCTCTCATTGCTTCTAAGACTTAATGGAGTGTCAATAAAATAAACTTCTCCTAAAATTCCTTATAGGGAATAAAAAATAGGAACACATGTGAGCTGTTGACATATTATAATTAGAGAGCTATAAAATGAATATGAACAGCCTAACTCAGAAGTGTTTGAATGTGATTTTTGATAGTAGATTTTAGCATTTTAGCAAATTTGTGTACAGATTGAGACACGGTTTAGATCTCTTCTGAAACTGTAGAAGAGATGGGAGATTGCTGGGGACTTTTCAGACTTTTCTTCTGAGCTGTAGATTTAAGCAAATATGTCCAATTGATCTCAGTTTATTCCCATCTATCAAAGTGATGCTTCTCTTCTTCGGAGAGCTCTATTACTAAACTTTTCAGCTGGAGATAAAACACAAACAAATCGTCTGCTGTGACTGCATGTTCACATCCGCTGGAATTTCAGAGCTTCTTGGTAGGTCGACCACACCTTCAGTGGAAACAAGCATTCTCCGTCTGACCGCAAGGTCTCCATCTTGGCTCTGAAATCATTTGGAAGCCACAGCATTTGGTTGGCAGATTAACAGTGCCATGCTTTCATCCAAAGTGGTCGTCTGCTTGGCAGGACAGAGTCTGTCTGCAGGATAGGCTGACCATGACCCTTGGCACAAAAAGACAGTTAAAAGAAATGAGAAAGAGGTCAGTGAAAAAGTCTGAAAATAGTGACAAGAACAATATAATTTAAATATGTATTTGCAGTGAATATAAGAATAGCTGTAAAGTGTCTGTTTATTTACACACATCTTGTCTAATCACACTTGCAGCAACAGTATCATTTTAGCAGGATAACAAACATCACATGTGGATTAATGTTAGATGCTGAGAGCTAAACACTGAGGCAACTGTGTTTAGTAATTATACAGTAAGTTACATGGCATTCCTGTGCTTATGTGGAGACAGCTAATAAGTGTGTGTGTGTGTGTGTGTGAGAAAGAGAGAGAGACGCACACATTATTTATACTTGTATGTTGTGTGAATGTGTAGTTTTTTCCTGTCCAGACGTCCCTGCCCAAGAATTTCATTATTCACACTGTCTGACTAGACTGACGTTTATTTTTCAATGAAAGAAGAGAAAGAGGGCGGGAGGATGAGAAAGTACAAATATCTCTCCTCTTTTGTTTCTCCAACAGTAAAGGCTGTGACAGTTCATTGGATTTAACAGTGCATTTCATTTTAAAGACATTTAGCAGTTCACTCTTTGAGCAGTCAATAGAGAACATTGCTGATGTTCCTCCAGTCAATATAAAGGCAAGTATATGGTAAGATAGAGAGAGTGGGTCTGACTGCTTCCTATGATGAAAATATTAGGTGCGATTTATCAATGTATCACATTTTGCTTTCTGTAATGTCACCATCGATATTCTAATACCCTTTGCTCAGCCATGTTGAACCGTAATTAACAAAATTAGAGCATCTATTAAAAGATCACTATTTCCTAGACCACTGAGAGAACTGTGCAGGAAATCCATAATGAAGCATTTCCTGCAGTGATATAGTGGGATTAGCTGTAAATATCTTCATGTAACTTAAATATTAGTCCTCAGTGCCATCAGTCCAGTTGGATCTATTAGTCCTCAGTGCCATTAGTCCAGTTAAATTATTTATTTATTCTATTTTTAAAATCTCACTCCACTACCTAAACATATTATGGAGAGTTTTTTATTTTTTTCCCTTGACATTCACCTTTGGCTGGCTCACTGGGATTTTTTAATTTTTGTATATATATATATATATATATATATATATATATATATATATATATATATATATATATATTGCAAGCAAGTTCCCTGGGGGATTGAACAATGTTGGTGTTGTTAGTGCTACCAGTTGATCTACTACAGGAACATGGCATGTCTTGAGGATATTTGAATTTAATGGATGCAAGTAATACAGACCACTTTTATGTTGCTGTTTGTGTGCTACAATATTGTCCATTCACTTACTTTGTATGTAAAACAGCAGCCATGACATTCTGCCTGATGATCTCCTTTTGTGTTCCAAGAAAGAAAGGAAGTCATGCAGGTTTGGAACAACATGAGGATGAGTAAATGATGATAAAATGTTCCTGATTCTCCCAAGGAATAAAACAAATATTTATATGTAGTATACAGTCAGAGACAATTTTTCCATTGTTACAGATTTTCATTACGCTACTCAATTTTTCTGTTTTACAAACTTTGTTAATGCCACAGTATAAGTAAACCAAGTCAGATATGAACCGCTAATGAATAGTTTCCTACAAGTGCCATTGTTCAAAGTCTTTCACTGAGATCAAGCTTTAAGGAGACTCTTGACAGGAACTGGTTAGTGTGAGATACAGATGCACACTTTCTGACTTTCAAACAGCCTGTTGGGTTTTTGATATGTGCAGGTTGCTATTAGTGAAGCTGAGGCTTGCAATCAATGAGAGTTTGTCTTGTCTTTTCCCATTTCTTTTGCAATTATTTCTGTCTGCATCATCAAATGAGTGTTTGATTTGTCTGTGTTTCATAGGTTTGTATCTTAGATGCAGACGTGAGTAGCAGGTGGAATAACAGTCATTATTCACCTCAAGACAGTGTATGTGTTGTATTGCTAACTGAATTATTGGAATGTCACCCACCTGGCTTTCCACTAGCACTGTGTAGCGTTTCAGTTTAGTTTGATAGTTGTCACTGATGGTTTATTTAAATCTGAAATGGCATATGTAGTATTGGAGAGTGTCTCTTAATTTCCTAAAAATCAAATGAAGCAACCCTAGCTGGAACATCAAAGGCAGCAAAGAGCTAAGCACATTCCACACTCCAAAAATTGGGCACTGGTAAAGGATCTATTATAATAATGAAGCTGTCAATGGAGTTTGCAGAATTGTTATGGGATCTACCAACAGGGGTCCAGTTGTCATTTATCATCATACGGTACTGGAACAAGAGGGTGAGTAAATGATGACAAAAGTATCCCTTTTTTTATTGTGTAGTTATTTTTGTATGTATTTATTTATTTATATTTTTTTCACTTGCTTTACTTAATTTTGTGTACAGAAGTCTTAGAAGACATTTAGATAGATGGATAGTTCACTGAAAAATGAAAATATGCTGAAAACTAGTTTGTTACTTTATCAGAACAGATTTAGTGAAATTTAGAATTACATCGCTTGCTCACCAATGGATCCCCTGAAAGTAAAAACGTCTTGATGGATTTATTACAAACAAGCAGCTTTTCACTTCACAATACATTAATTTATGAGCTGTACCTTTTAACTTTTCACTGTCCAATCAAGTAATGAGTGAAAAAGGAAATAAGAGGTCAAGTTTAACATATTGTGGGATACAGTATTTCAGTCTGTGCGCTTTGTTGTTTACTACTCATTTGCACCTGTAGTAGGCCATTCAGATTTTCTAACGCTAAAAAATGGTAGTAAGGTAGTATGATTTTTGACAACAGAAACAAGTATATTTACTAAAACACATGCTGGTTAAATTCTTGTGATAACTATAAATATGCAGTCTGTTCTTACAAAAGGTCGACCTTCAGCATGATTGAAAAAAAGGAATTATGTAGTTAGACGTATTTCCATGTCTCTCACATAACGAGGGAGCAACAAATATACTTGATTGGATTCAAGTCATTTTGTAATTCCTGTTTGATTTAGGATGGCCTTAATTAGATCCATGCTCATTTGTATGATAATGAGCACTGCAATATGAACACTGATTTCAGCCACTAAGAGTGACCACGATTCATTTAACATCAAGCAAGGTTTTACTTTCCACATTCCAATGGGTTATAAAGGAAATTCAATGCACTTTAGTGTTGTTATGGCTTCCTGACTAGCATTAAAGGTGCTGTATGTGATGTTAACCATTTCACTTCATATCAGGAAACCCAGCCCTTGCAAAATGACTGACAGAGAGCTCAAAATGACTGACAGAACTTCTGATAAACAATGGATTGTTAAACAATAGATTCTTCTGTGCTGTTTACAGAGCCTAGGGCTGTCACAGTGACAGGTCTGATATCTCATGACACCTATTTCAATGATATCTGTCAGGCTGTAGGGATCTTTTTCTGGAAGCTTTTCCATAAAAAAATCACAGCACGTTTAAACCGAAGCTCAGATGAGATTAATTTAACTATACTTGTGTATATCTCTAATTGTATGCAAGCTTATATATTTTTCTTAATTATTATTATTATTATTTGAAGAAGAGACAGCTATGCATATTCATTTTTTATTGGATGTATTAACTTATCAAAGAATATGGTTTAGCTGGCTAGAACGCACATCGTCAGAAGGGAGATTTCATGTTGTACCTGTTTATGATTCCTGGCAGAATGTTTCTCTCACAACCAAAACCCGACATCACAGTGCACATGTGACGCTGGAGGGGGCAAGAAAGGTGACACACATCCTCTGACTGGCCTGAACTAATCTGATCCAGAAAGGGCTGAAAGCATTCACTCACTCTTTCTGCCCGCCAGCTGGTACGTGTGAGAGTGAGAGAGTGAAGGAAACAGAGAGCGCCCAACTGTTAATCCAATCCCACAAAGAGAATTTTTCAGCTGAGTCCAGTTCATGCCCTGTGGTGACACACTTACAACCAATAATTACTTTCATCCTGCAAAGTCATTTTTCAAAATGTGCGGTTAATATGTTCCAAAGGGCAGAATCATGTTAGATGGTACCAGTACCACTGAATAACAACGTTATATTATCTTTGACGGACACTTGTACATGTAGCTTGAAGGTCTGGGATATCAATATCTATGGTAATATTTCATTAGTTTGTAGCAGATCAGCACTTTATAATTCCATTATGTTGAATATGCCATGTACGAGGAACAATTCACCCAAAAATTAAAATTTGCTTAAAATGTGCTCACCCTCAGATCATCCAAAATGTAGATGGTTTGTTTTTTCAACTAAACAGATTTGGAGAAAAAAAGCCTTGCATCACTTTCTCACCAATAATGGGTGCCGTCAGAATGCAAATTTACAAAAACAGCTGATAAAAACATCATAAGAAATCCAGATGATTCCAGCCCATCAATTAATGTCCTGTGACATGAAAAGCTGTTTGTAAACGAATCCATTATTATGGTGTTTTAATTTTAATACATCTGGCAAAAATACTAGTCTATAATCCAGAACATCGCTTCCTCCAGTGAAAAAGTCCATCCTCTGTTGTCCTCTCAACTCCTCTAGTAGCTAAGATGCTTTTTGTTATGATTTGTAGATGTTTTTATATCAATGTGCTTTCTTTTGTTGTAAGTTTATTGGACTGTTGTCATTTCCGGGGGGGGGGGGGGGGGAATAGAAAAGTAATAGTATCTTTGCTCATTAATATTATTTGTCATGTCGTTCATGTCCGTAACACAAAATATATGGAATAACTTATATTTGGAGGTTTAATACCAATAGTTAGGGGTTTGCTACTGTAAGTATTCTTGACATTTCTTGACATTTGTAGTCATCTAGTACACAACAGTCTTGTATAATCATAGCACCAAGTAGTCTAAGTAGACCAAAATTAAACATAATGGGATTGAAATGGGGCTTTTGTCTCTATTGGCCCTTGACATAAAGAACTTGAGTGCTTAATGCCAGGTGGACCATGCGGCTCTAAGAAAATTAGTGAGCCTGTAGAGCTTTCAGTTTTATAATGTATTC
Organism: Spinibarbus caldwelli; assembly: GCA_039654775.1. Lineage (NCBI taxonomy): Eukaryota > Metazoa > Chordata > Actinopteri > Cypriniformes > Cyprinidae > Spinibarbus > Spinibarbus caldwelli. Next base: position 12,889,640 of record CM077224.1, on the reverse strand, counting down.
TCTTGTTAACACTCTTCATCAAAGAGCTACCCTTCTGACAATTATAATGAGCTCCCTGCGAGTTTATAATGTATGTTAAAAACAGATGCAAAGGTGTGCAGCTCTCAATAATCTTTTAATCCCATTAATGCAATTTTGCCTGTATGTTTTACTATTTTTTATGTTCTCTCTCTCTCTCTCTCTCTCTCTCTCTCTTTCTGAAGTTAGCAAGCCAGAACGATATGCAGCAAACTTTAACAGGTTTAATAGGACTAAATGCCTTGATCTCGTTAGCATAATTGAGGTTTCTGAAAGGAATTCAAGGATTGTGGCTTGCAGCTCAGGGGCTGTAGGAAAAAAATTAATGAACCATAAACATGGTAATTCAACGAGCCCCTGGAAATACATATTTTCATGCAAAATGTCCTGCAACAATGTTTATCGTAGTTATGTGCTACAGTAAAGAGAGGGAACGGGAATAAGCAGAAATTGCTTTTGCTGTTTGCAAGCTGCTTGTTGCTTATGTCATTAGATTGAAGGAAAACACAAAAGTGGTGTGAAGGAAAAGCATAAAATAAGTGGATAAACTATAAATGAACAATATTGCCAGTACACAAAGGGGCCAATTCACTTAACATTAGACCACAAGTATTTTTGTAAATAAATAAATACATTTCTAACTTTCTATTACCTGATTTGCAAAATTTAGACTCTAAAACAGCATGTGCAAATAAACAATGCTATCAGTAGACACAACTCCCCCTAGTGAGCACAATAGATCTTTCCAATCTCATGTGCACCACACAACAGCAATAAATCACTATTTATGCCATCTTGTGGGTTTCCACCTTGTCTGTTTAAAGTTTCAATAGCCTTTTATTTTCTACAAAAGTAGCACAGCACTATAAATCTAAATTTATACACTCAACCGAAATGTTTTATTGTCCTAATGGGTCTCGAGATGTGGTAAAAACCATTCTTGAAAACATTTCAAACTGCTCCAGTGTTATCAGAGTGTCACAGGACACTGGATTCGGTCTTTTCATGGTTGTATGTATGTGTGCATGTCTCCTCTATCTCTTTGTAAAAGCGAAAGGTCTGTGTGTATGTGTTCACCGATAAGGCGGCTTCTTTAGTTCCGCATCCAAATGTTCCATTCTGGCTCTGGTCTGACACCCCATTCATGTCTATTTCCGCCACATGCAGTCAATTAGGCAACAAAGGCACTGTGCCTTCACCCTGCAGCTGCTAGATGTGGCACTAGTAAAAATCTGCACATCCATTATGGCTCTCTTTGCATGAAGATGTCTTTTTTCCTTTGAATGTGCATCAAGGGATATGTTGCCCCTATAGTTTATGCTGCTGTATTCAGAAATGATTGAAAAAATAATAATTAAGAGGAGTGCAAACTTACAAATGCATAGTGCATAGTGTGTAATATATACATCCTTCAAGGCAATATTATGCTTTCCTTCTCATTTCTCTTCACTATAGAGAGTTTTTTTTTTCTTTACCAAGGTTGCTCAGCATTCAGAATTTTACTAAATCTAAGTTTAATCTGAATTCCAATTTAGTTCCTTAATTTGAATCATATTTGAACTGATGTACTGTAGCATATATGATGCAGAACTGTAGTTCAAATTTGAATTAAATTAAGTTAAAGTGGAATTAAAATGAATAATCTAATTTCTTTCTTTATTTCTTTATCTCTTTATTTCTTTATTTATTTGCTTACTTATTTTCAAGACAAGCTTTAAATATTGCCTGGAATTTTTTAAAGACATTACAGTCTTGAAATGTAAAGGTATATAAGCCTTGAAATAGAAATGTGTATATTTTTATTTTATGTTTTATTTATATTAAAACATTTATTATATTTACTTCATTTCCCAGAATGCATTAACTGTAGTGTATTAACTTTTTTTTTTTTTTTTTTTTTTTTTTAGTTACATGGAATTTATCCTACACTGCAAAAAAAAAAAAAAAAAAAAAAAGTCAACACAGGGCACAGTGTACTTGTCACAATACAGGAGACGGAGGAACGAAGGAGCGCGGAGTCGAAGGAGCATTAACAAATAGTCTTTATTCTTCACAACAAGCAGGAACACACACGTAGGGTGAGGGTTGACTTACAATACCGGACGCTGGAAACTAAACTGAACACTCTTTAAATACACAACATAACGAGTGGAAGACAAGACACACCTGGAACCAAATAAACACAATGAGGACAGGAACAGGAAAAGAACCAAATATGAGCATTTGAGGAAGGGAAACAAGACACAGGAACACAAGTCTGGCATTTACTACCCCCTCCCAGAAGGTGCATCCCGTGCCTTAGCAACATCCAACGGGGAGGGGGGGTGGGCACTCTGGAGGCCTCTAGGAGCAGGGATCCAGGACGGAAGGCCTGCGACCCACGGCGGAGCAAGGAGCTCGGGTGGCCATGGCAGAGCAGGAGACTTGGGTGGCCATGGCAGAGCAGGAGACTCGGGAGGCCATGGCGGAGCAGGAGACTCGGGAAGCCATGGCGGAGCATGAGACTCGGGAGGCCATGGTGGATCCACCTCCGAGGCCGTGGCCCCAGCCCCTGCCCCGGCCTCGGCCTCTACAGTTGGAGCCCTATCAACATATGAGGAAGGGAAACACAAGACACAGGAACACAAGTCTCACAGTACTGCATTAATATGAAGACATTTCCGAATTGATTTTTTTACAGGTGTTTCACCTGTATTTTTATTTTTGCGCATCATTATGATGCTTTTTAGTGTTAATGAAAATGTCCGTAAGATTAAAGGATAATGTCCTGGCAGAAAATTACCAGTTTTTTATTTTTTTATTTTTTTTTAACAATGTATGTAATTCCAATTCAAATTCCTTAACTTATGAATTGAAAAGGGAGCCAATTCAATTTTGCTGTCTTCTTCTTCTTATTTATTTATTTATTTTATTTTTATTTATTTTTTTTTTTTTTATTTTAATCATAGCGGGGGATGTCATCTGACACCAGGTTTTTCCACCCAAGATTACATTTCAGGTAATCAGCAGCATGTGTACCCAACAGGGTGTTTGGAATGATTCGGATCATTACAGGTGAGACCTGGTATTCAGCTTGGCTTTAGTTTCCCAAGAGTGAGCGAGAGAAACATCTGGCTTTTTCTATTTCTGTCAGAGAGAGTGTTCATTTGGCTGTTTGACTCCACAGCTGAAAATATCAGTCAGAGGGTTTAAATGGTGGAGGAAAAGAGAGATAGAGAGAGAGGTGGATGAATATATTTTGCACTGCTGGAGAGTGGAGTAATAACAGTAGTCAGACCTTCAGAAAGGTATGCGTCTCCACACTGCAATTTCAGGAGGGTGAAAAAAAACCTCTTAGAATCTGAATGTGAAGTATTCGGAAAATGCAACTTTTTTATTTATTTATTTATTTATTTTTTTTACAGAAATTCAGTGATTTACGGGATTTAATGAACTCCAGATCCACACAATTACCCTCTATTGTGTAAGTTCTATTGCAAATTATTGTTAAATATTTTGTTGTATATTTTTATTATATAGAATATTATCGTTATTTTATTATTATTATTATTATTTATCACATCACACTTTTTAAATATTATTATATTTACATACAGTATACTTTTTAATTTAATGGAATAATAACACAAGAAAAAGAATTCTAAATAAAAGGCTATGTAACAGATCCTTGAAATCGGAGTACAGAATGAGGGGAGACTGATGTCTGTAACCACATGGGAAAGGTTCTGTCAGCCTGCAGCTCATATGTCAGTCTGTGTCCTGTTGTTACAGGTGTTTTATTCAAGGTTGCGGATGAGATGATGGAGGATGTTGCACAGGGACATCAAACTCTGTCCAGCAGCACACACTGAGGTTCAGGGCACAGCAAAATGTTCACAGGGTCTGCCATCTGGTCTAATGAAACAGAGTGGGTTTTACAAGCCTGTTTCTCTCTTACTGATTGGACTGTTTTTGAAGCTGCCGCAAATGATCTGGATGAGCTCACAGAGACTGTAACATCTTATATCAGTTTCTGTGAGGATATGTGCATTCCTACCAAGACTCATCTAACTTACAACAACGACAAACCATGGTTCACTGCAAAACTCAGACAACTCCGTCAGGCCAAAGAAGATGCTTACAGAAAGGGGGATAAAGTCTTGTATAAACAGGCCAAATACACACTGAAAAAGGAGATCAGAGTGGCAAAGAGGAATTATTCCGGCAAGCTAAGGAAAATATTCTCTTCCAGCGATTCTGCTTCAGTGTGGAAAGGTATGAAAGAAATCACCAGTTACAAGACACCATCCCCCAGCACTCTGGAGAATCAACACCTGGCAGACGGTCTGAATGAGTTCTACTGCAGGTTTGAAAAAACACCCCACAGCCGCCCTGAACACCTCTCCACAAAACCATTCACACCTCCAGCAACCCCTCTCTCCCCCACACCAGCAATTCAGATCAGCGAAGACGAGGTGCACCAGGTCTTCAGGAAGAACAAAAGAAGGAAAGCACCAGGCCCAGACGGTGTGTCACCAGCCTGCCTAAAAATCTGTGCTGACCAGCTGGCCCCCATCTTCACACAGATCTTCAACAGATCACTGGAGCTGTGCGAAGTCCCCTCATGCTTCAAATGCTCCACCATCATCCCCGTCCCAAAGAAACCCAAAATTACTGGACTTAATGACTACAGACCTGTGGCTCTAACGTCTGTGGTCATGAAATCATTTGAAAGACTGGTTTTGGCTTATCTGAAGGCCTCCACTGGACCCTTACTGGACCCCTGCAGTTTGCCTACAGAGCAAACAGGTCTGTGGATGATGCAGTCAACATGGGACTGCACTTCATCGTGCAGCATCTGGACAGACCAGGGATTTATGTTAGGATCCTGTTCGTAGACTTCAGCTCCGCTTTTAACACCATCATCCCGAACACCCTTCAGAATAAACTAACTCAGCTCTCCGTCCCCACCTCCGTCTGTCAGTGGATCAACAACTTCCTGACAGGCAGCAGCTAGTGAGGCTGGGAAAATACACATCCAGCACCCGTACGATCAGCACTGGAGCACCTCAGGGCTGTGTTCTCTCCCCACTGCTCTTCTCCCTGTACACTAATGACTGCACCTCTAAAATCTCTGTCAAGCTCCTGAAGTTTGCAGACGACACCACACTGATCGGCCTCATCCAGGACGGTGACGAGTCTGCCTACAGACAGGAGGTTAAGGAGCTGGCTGTCTGGTGCAGTCTTAACAACCTGGAGCTCAACACGCTCAAAACTGTGGAGATGATCGTGGACTTCAGAAGAAACCCCCCTGCTCTCCCCCAACTCACCATCATGAACAGCACTGTGACTGCAGTGGAGTCATTCAGATTCCTGGGCACCACAATTTCTCAGGACCTGAAGTGGGACAATCACATTGAGTTCATTGTGAAAAAGGCCCAGCAGAGGTTGTACTTCCTTCGCCAGCTGAGGAAGTTCAACCTACCACAGGACTTGCTGAATCAGTTCTACTCCGCCATCATTGAATCCGTCCTCTGCACTTCAATAACTGTCTGGTTCAGCTCAGCTACCAAATCTGACCTCAGAAGACTACAGAGGGTAGTCCGGTCTGCTGAGTGAATCATTGGTACAACCCTCCCCACTCTCCAAGAACTGTACTTATCCAGAGTGAGCAAAAGGGCTGGCAAAATCACTCTGGACCCCTCACATCCAGCACACTCCCTCTTTAAACTGTTACCGTCTGGTCGACGCTACAGAGCTCTGAGCACCAGAACGGCCAGACACACGAACAGTTTCATCCCTCAGGCAATCCATCTCATGAACACTTGACATTAAACGTGGAACACACAACACTATTATAAATTATTTATTCACCACACATACTTATTTTTTTCATTTCAGATTTGCACATATCAGACCTGTACACCATAATTGTCTATATTATATATTGTGTTTTTGCTATTTGTACATTGCCTATTTGTATATTTGTATATTATTCTTTTATTATCTGTGTCCTGTCCTGTTGCTGTCTTTCTTTTGCACTGTAGAGCTTCTGTCACTAAAACAAATTCCTCGTATGTGTAAACATACCTGGCCAATAAAGCTCATTCTGATTCTGATCTCGACTCTTTAGAGATATGGCACAAGGCTGTCTTAGACAGATCAAATTCATCTTCATGCTCTCCAGTCCTTTGCACACACACACACACACACACACACACACTTGTCTTCACTGACTTATGTTTGCAAAATGGACACTCAATTATACTGTCATATCTCACTTACAGTAAGCTCTTCATGTCCTTAAGAGCTCCTGAGTTATTCTGTGTAGTATGATGAACTCTTGAGGAAAGTGAAATAACAATCTAAATATCTTGAAACGTTATCACACTTGCAGCAATTCTAATTTAATATTTAGCCGTTCTTGACTTTTTACCTTTTATTGTTGTGCTGAAAATCCTTTGCCTACTCTGTATAAAATAGCTTGTAAATCTCTCATTGTGCTGTATTATCGCCAAAACTTGGATTCAATATTTTTGTCAACATGTTTTCTTTCAATTGGCAAAGGTTTTGTATTTATTTTTGGAACTGGTTGATCATAGGCCTCATTATGCCAAAAATAAATAAATAAATACATAAAATCTACAAACAATACTATACATGTTCATATCCGCAATATGTTGTATCACTGAATACCTGCACACGTCTATTAGGTGTGATTGGCAATTGGTTTAAAACTCCAATCTGAATAAAAATGCTCTATGTGAAAACCTAAATTGGAATAAAAATGCCCACACCGATTAAAATTTCAGTTGGTTTGAGATGGGTGGGATAAACTATTTTCTAACCCAGACATGTAAACATTTGATCGGATGGATAACTGAAACTGGAAAATGTTGTGCATGTGCAATAATGTAGAAATGACAATGATATATGGCGCATGGAATGATCCGATGTTGTTGTTAAATATAATAAATTACATTTGAGTCAATCTAAAATTCTCTTTCCACTCATCATCTATGAAGTGGTGCAGGATAACATCTGCAGACTGTTATCGGCACAGGAATGGGAATGTTTTACTGCTTCATTACTATAAGCATCATTACAAAGCTTTGTGTGTTTGTCGTCTCCTAATTAGGACCCAAAACAGATACGTATTAAGTCTGCTTTTTTAAAACAAAGAAAAAGAGGATGGTTAGTATACTCAGTATATTTGTGCAGTGTATGCAAAGACATGCGCATCAACCCGATTACTTTATTCAGTGTTCATGTAAACATTATATTCAGATTCATCCATCTGAATAATTTCAAAGAAATCACAACAAACAAAGACATTACAAATCAGTGGCATTTCTTGACAAAGATTTTGAGAGCTGTGTCTGCATGTTTTTGGCTTTGAGTGTTTCACTCTAGCTTTTGTCTTCATGCCTAATGCATGAACTACAAAAACACAGAAATTATGTGTTATTTCTCAAAGTGATTCTCCGCAAGCATCTTCACTTTCTTTGTCATACTGTAATGCTTTGTAATGGATTTGTACACATACACGCTCATTTGTGATTAATTCCAGGACTGTGCCATGATTAGAGCGTTGCTCTAAATCAAGCTCACCCAGTTCCTCACTTCTGTCTCGTCCAATGGAATCACAGGACTCTTTTTCTAATTAACTCTGGGTTAACTGCCTCCAAGGACACACGGCCTGCTGTTATGTACTCTGCATGAAATAGTGAGGATATTTTGCCATGGAGATGCTGGTCATTGGTTGTGACTTTGCATTGATGGCAGCAGTGGCTCATTTGGAATTAATTACTAACAAGAGGGGAGAGCAGATTTGCCCAGATGCTATGTAATTACACAGAAATGTAAATGATGATCGTCATAACACCATGATGTTGGGGAGGCTGTGATGTGTGTAACAGTAGACACCACATCAGTGAGGAAGAATTTACTGGAGCTTAAAATGTGTTGAGTTAACATGTTCCTTTGAATAGAGAAGAAGGGTGTTTACAGAACGCTGTGTTATCATTCAGGCTCCTGGCATGAATATTGTGCAATCACACTTTTAAAGTGATAGATCACCCAAAAAAAAAGAAAAAAGAAAAAAAAAGAAAAAAGAAAATTGTCATTTACTCAGCCTCATGTCATTCCAAACCCATCAGACTTTTGTTCATTTCTGAAACTCAAATAAAGGTATTTTGTATTGAAATCTGAGAAATTTCTGTCCCTCTGTTGAAAGTCAATTCACACAAAACTTTGACGCTCTTAAGACAAAAAGAAATGTGGAAATAAAGGGGACACTTAATCCAAGTCTTCTGAAGAGTCTATTGAAACATGATATGATAAACAGATTTAATTTAGACTTTTATTTAAATCTAAATATTGATATACGCAGCACATAAACTGAAGCTCAACCATATTTAAATAATGTTTTAAAAATATCTTCATTTGTGTTTTGAAGATGAACAAAAGTGAACAAGAGGGTGAGTAAATGAAGACAAATGAACATCACTTTAATGCTGTTAAGGATATGTTTTGCTTTTATTTCTATAGATCTCAAATATATCTGGACTCTTGTATTAACTATGTTTTTTGAAGGTCATGTTGAAGAATCTGGGAATTAATTAGGTGTTAGAAATTAAAAAAGGTCATTTGGGTTTACTAGACATTGCTTTCCATGTTATGAGCACTTAAGAAGGATTTTTCAATTAATAATGCATGAAATATCAGTCTGTTTCTTACACAAAGATGAATCATTCCTATGCAGTATATTTTCATTTATTAAGTACATATTTTAATATACTGATAAAATATTAAACTCACAAATTTTAGATAGAAATCCTGGATCCTGGATGAATTCAATCAGTATTAAAAGATAGGTAGCTTTCTTTTGTCATAATATTGTAACCTAATAAAACATTTAATTGAACATCCCCCTTTTTTTTTCTTTTTCTTTTTGTCAAAAAAATTAAACACTTTTACATTGATACTTCTTCCTTTGTTCCACATTTCAGAAAGTTTCAAAGAAAACATTAATTTTATAACTTTTGAGTTTGTAAAAGATGTTTAAAAAAATAAAAGTTGTTAAAATGCTGGTTGCAGGAATTCAGCTCTTGTCCAGCTCCTCAAATGTGTAAATCGGCATTATGTTCGTTTTTAAAACATTATTTTTAATTATTTTTAATTATATATTTTTTTTTAAACACAAAATACCTTTTAAACGTGTGTGTCCCACAATAATAATACCAGTAAATTTTGAACTTGTGGGAATTTTATTTTTTTGGTCCCCATGAGGAAACAAGCTTATAAAACATACAGAATATAGAAAATGCAGTTTGTACAGTATAAAAACCATTATGCTTATAGGATTGCCCCATAAAACATGGAAATGTGTATATGCGCATGGTATCTGCTATGTTATGTGTGTGTGTGTGTTTATGTATGTTTTATGATTATTCAAAACCAAAAATTCTATTAATTAAAAAAATAAATAAATAAAAATAAAAAAAACAGGAAACCCATTGCTCAAAAAGCTGACATATTTTTTTTGGAGAGTGAACCACTCCTTTAATGTGACCTCTCTAATCTTTTATAGTGAGTGAGTCACCTATTGAGGAGTCTGGAATTTTTTTTATTTTTTTTATTTTTTATTTTTTTGGACACTGATCAATGTTATTTTGGGCTCGGTGTGTTGGGTGCTGATAAACAGACAGCAGAGCATGAGAGGTGGAGTGCTGTGTCTTAACCTCTCATTACCCTCTTCTGACATCTAACATTCATTTACTGACACCCTCAAAGAACTTCATCCTGATAACCAAACACAACTAATGAGCCTGCAGAGCATCAAAGCTAATGTCTCCTCCTTGATCAGCTTGCTCTTGTCTCTTTATTTCTTTGTCTTGATCCCCCTCTCACCCCCTGTTTCTCTATGTGTGTCTATCAGCTAATGCTGGAGGATAAATAGGACTTCCATTCCTGAAGCTGCCATACTTGAGCATTGTGACGCTTCTATTAAAAATACGATTGGCTCTGTAGACTGCAGTATATTGAGTGTTATGATTTCTCATTTTCTACAGTATATTCATGTATGTACATTTTAGTGTTGGTTAGTCACCAGTATATATAAGGAATTAATCAAGAAAATCATTTAAGAAGAAGTTGTTACATTTAAACAATATTGCTTCTTCAGTTACTAGTGTGTTTTCAGTTTAAAAATAATTGTTAAAGTGAACGTGCTTGAGAGATGTGCTAAATAAATTAAGGACCCAGACACTAATTAAAATAGTGTTCCATCTCCTCGTGTTTGCAACTTGAAAAGAGAAAGGTTATTTGGGCTCACACTCCTGTTAGCAACTGTTTAGTAAATGGACAGATGTTTTTATCATCTATTTTTTACTAAAGCAGAAAATCGTTTGAAGGAAAGGCACTATTATTTACATCTCAGAAGATTTCATTCTTAAGTGTACACAGCTCATAAGAATCAACAAAATTCAATCAATGATTGATTTAATACGCAGCGTCATACAGAAAAGAACTGAAATTTGCTTTAATTTCATCTTAAAATCCCATCACTTCCTGAAATTTAATTCCTGAATAATTCTTTTTTTTATACCATATTACAATTTGAAATTCAGTTTTCATTTAATTTTTCATATTACTCATATGTCGGATATTCCCAGAAACACAAGAACAATCAGTAATCAGTTCTCACCTCCACACCCACAGGACCTCCAACCAACCACATCCACTGCTAAAACTCCCATCTTCTCTTTCTGCCCCCTCACGGAGGCAGAAGTATCCAAAATTCTCATCTCCAGCCATCCTACAACATGCCCTCTAGACCCAATCACCTCACACCTTCTCCAAGCAATCTCTCCCACACTCTTAGCAGCACTCACACACATCATCAACACATCCCTCCTCACAGGCATTTTCCTCACTGCATTCAAGCAGGCTCGGGTAACCCCACTGCTCAAAAAACCTACATTAAACATTTCTCTGATAGAAAACTACAGACCTGTACAGACACTCGAACGAGTTGTTTTCAACCAGGTATCATTGTTTCTTTCACAGAACAACAAACTGGATGCTAACCAGTCAGGTTTCAGGAGTGGCCATTCAACAGAGACTGTGCTACTCTCGGTCACTGAAGCCTTGCGGATTGCAAAAGCCGATTCCAAATCATCAGTTCTCATTCTGCTGGATCTGTCTGCTGCTTTTGACACTGTCAATCACCAGATCCTGCTGTCTACCCTCTCATCACTGGGCATCACTGGGATTCCACTTCGCTGGTTTGAATCCTATCTCACTGGTAGGTCTTTCAGGGTGGCCTGGGGAGGGGAGGTATCCACAGCACATCAGCTGGTCACTGGGGTTCCTCGGGGATCAGTTCTTGGACCCCTCCTCTTCTCCACATACACTACATCACTGGGTCCCATCATACAGGCACATGGCTTCTCCTACCATTGCTACGCTGATGACACACAGCTCTATCTCTCTTTTCAACCAGATGATCCAACGGTAGCTGCACGGATCTCAGGCTGCCTGGCAGACATCTCAGCATGGATGAAAGAACATCACCTGCAGCTCAACCTGGCAAAGACTAAGCTTCTTGTCTTCCCTGCCACTCCAGCTCTACAGCATGATTTCACCATCCAGCTAGGTTCTTCTACAATCACCCCATCAACTTCGGTCAGAAATCTTGGTGTAATCTTTGATTACCAGCTGGCCTTCAAAGACCACATTGCAAAGACTGCTCGATCTTTCAGGTTTGCATTACACAGCATCAGAAAGATCAGGCCTTTTCTAACAGAGCATGCTGCTCAACTTCTTTTCCAGGCCCTTGTCATTTCTAGGCTGGACTACTGCAATGCTCTTCTAGCTGGACTTCCATCAAGCACAATCAAACCTCTACAAATGATTCAGAATGCAGCGGCACGACTGGTCTTCAACGAGCCCAAAAGAGCCCATGTTACACCTCTCTTTATCTCCTTGCAATGGCTACCGGTTGCAGCTCGCATCAAGTTCAAGACATTGATGCTTGCATATAGAACAGCCACAGGCTCAGCACCCGCCTACTTCCACTCACTATTACGAATCTACATCCCCTCCAGAAGTCTGAGATCCGCTAGTGAGCGACGCCTCATGGTACCGTCACAGAGAGGCTCAAAATCACTCTCCAGAACATTCTCGTTCACCGCTCCTGGCTGGTGGAATGATCTTCCCACCCTTATCCGGAATGCTGAATCCCTGACAATTTTCAAGCGACAGCTGAAAACCCATCTCTTTTGAGGCTGCTTGACTTCATCCTAAATGTATAAAAAACTAAATAAATAAATAAATAAAAAAAACTTTGTCTTTCTCTTTATTTATTCCTTCCCTTTCTAGCTTGTACTTATTTGAACAATGCCTGAGACTTGGTATTACGAGCACTTCCTCTGTCTGTTTGCCTCTTTAAGATGAATTGCTTAATGTATTCCCCAATTGTAAGTCGCTTTGGATAAAAGCATCTGCAAAATGACTAAATGTAAATGTAAAATGTAAACATTACATAGAATAGATTAAATTGTCAGACTTCAATATTTATTTATTTAAATTTAACGTGGTGGATTTTTTGTGGTGCTGTTTGGCAGAATTACAGTTGTTTTGATGACTGGTTTTATTCAAATAAAAAATATATATTATTTGTCACCACTTTTTTCACAAATTTCAACAAATCTAATTTTTTATTGGTTAAATCAGGTAAAAATGTCTCTTTAAGGTAACAGATTACCAGTTTTTACAGTGTACTTAAATATCTTCCTGTTAGGGAAAAAATAGACATAATTCGTCAATTTCTTTGTTTTTAATTTGTGCCTTATTTGTGTTGTGCCCAATTCCATTTAAACTCAAACTCATGATTTTTATTTTTATTTTTTTAAAGACAATTTAAGACAATTATTAAATGTGACTTTAAATAAAGCAGAGCAGTACAGGTCAGTTTATTGGTGGTGTGCTAGGCTTAATATGATTCATCCATGTAAGGCATGTTCCCAGGTCAAAATCCTTGTTGATCATGGAGCAACATTTCAATCAATCAGATTTTAGTGTTAGGTTTAGAATTAGGATCAGGGTTTAGTTTTAGGAGCTTCAACAACATTCTTATCGACATGAACATCTTGTACTTCTGATTGTAAATCTAAACTATGATAGATGCAGGACTATGGATGTGTGCTTCATGTCGTACTGGTCTGGAGAAGATTACAGGTCCATGTGAGTTAGTATGTATGTACATAAATGATTTAACAAAGAGGGCAGTGAACATTAATGTAGTAGGCTACAACCTAGAATATGTGTACTGACCGTTTGGGAACATTGAGATCTGTGATTGAGATGCCGAATCTCATTGTCCATTCTGCATATTCAAGCAGGCGTATAACATCTGGATATGGCACATCAGAATCAAGACGCCATGTGTGTGAATTAAGCACAAATGCAAATGAGATTTGTGAGCAAGATTATCAGTAAACAATGGTCTGTTGTTCATGCAAATGGATTCAGTAAACAATGACAAAATGTAAAGATTTTCGAGTGAGCTATTTATGTTGGTTACAATAACATGATGTGTACATGCAGCAACTATCCGGCTTTAAGGTTTAAATCAGAAATCACCTTAACCAGGTCGAAGGTCAAGGTTTCTGAGGCTAGTAGCGTGTGAATGTGTGTAGTGTTACTTGTGTATGCATGCTCATGTGTCAGTGTGTGTTTTTAGCCTATTTGTTTACTAGTCCTTATAACACAATCCCTTTTCATCCTCTCAGGGCTGCTTCCAAAACCTGGCAGAGAACTAGGCTTAAGCTGACCAATCCCAGTTTTGCTCCTCCGATCAATTTTCCAATACAGCTGAAACAGCAGAGCCTCGTCCGAATTCACACAAGGAGAGATTAATCTGTGTCACCTGCTGATATAGAAGCCAGGGTTGCTGGAACTTGTATTTAGTACTTTCTCTATTACATCTCTCAAAGTGTTTTTCATGATAACAGGTGTTTGTAAGATAAGAGAGAGACGGAAAAATAATCATTTGTTCTGAGGAGCTGGCAAATTGCTGGCAAGCGTAAGGGGTTGGTCTTAAAAACACGGCTGATGTTTTTAGAGCGTGATAAACTAGGCTGATTTAACCACACCATAACAGTCTTTGGCTGAAAGCATAATTACTGATCTGCAGTAGGTTGTAGTGGTTGTTTTTTTTTTTTTGTTTTTTTTTTTTTAGAGTGCTGTCGATTATTATTTTTTAGATCTGCCATTGTGCCCTTGAGCAAAGCCACTTAACCTCAGGTTTCTCCAGGGGTTTGCCCCTGTAATAAATTCATGGTGTTCTTCTATGGTGGCATTGTGTGAAAGTCGTGGAAAGGTATTGCGCCAGTCCTAGTACACCTCCTATCTGTATAAGAAACTCATGCTCATTGAAAATGAGTGACTCCCAACAATTCTGCAAAAGCTATGTTACTATAATTGACTAGAGTGTCCAGCTAAAATGAATACTAGTGGCAGTAAAACACTGACAACTTTTATTCCTTTTCACATACAGTACATTATGATTACTAGGGCAAATTATCATTTTGTTTCATCTTTTTTTATTATTATTGTTACATCCTTGCATAACATTTATTACATTCCTTGCATAATACTATGCCATGACCTCAGAACATTTTTACCATAACTCATGATTTGTAAACTAATCAATTTTGAAGTTTGCATCACATTACCAGCTGCGTATGCATGGCTCTTCTGATATAGTAAACTTGCTTGGTAGCTCACCTGGTTACAAAATCATTTTTACCTCACTGTTTTTGTTAACACTATCAGTTAGATTTAGGGTAGAGTTTAGTGTAGGGGGTACGTTATTTTTCGAACGTGACAGAGCCTTACACTTTTGGCACTAATCACAGACATTTCTGAATTGCCGTAATATGAATAATAACCAATATAATAAAACATTTCCACAACCACATTTGCATTTTCAAGCAAATTGAACTTGCTATTTTATGGCACTGGATTTAATAAACCTGCAACTGCAATGGAGATTTTTTTTTTTTTTTTTTTACATTATTATAGTATTTATTAATATTTTGAATTAGCATTAGCTTTGATTTTTTATTTGTATATTTTCTGTTTTTATTTATTTATTTATTGGGCATTAGGGAAAAAGCACTCTTCACACTCTTACTAATTTAGTTAAATTGTCTACTAAAAAGCTGCACAATTCTAAAAAAATAAAAATAAAAATAAATAAATAAATGATATCGCTTATTAATGTACCCAGAATAACGTATTTCAGGTTTTGTAGAAAAGTAGGCAAAGTCACATATAGTGACCCTGCGTTGCATATATAACAGTATGTGACTTCAGGTAAAGGTTAAAGTTTCAAGATTAAATGATTCACCCAAAAATTACAATTCTGTATTTGCTCATGTCATTCCAAACCTGTATCATTTTCTTTCTCTTTCTCTCTTTCTTTCTTTCTTTCTTTCTTTCTTTCTTTCTTTCTCTCTCTGAACACAAAATACATTTTTGACAAATGTGGAATTTTCCAATGTAATTACGATGGATGAGGACAGGTGCCTTCAAGGTTGCAAGAGCATCATAAAATTGTTCATACAACTTGTTCCAAGCATTGTGTGAAAAACATTCAATGTTAATATTCTAATCCATATGCTGTTAACTATTGTGACCGCTTATTGAGTTAGTGAGTTTAATAGCCGCCTGGTTTGTGAACGAACCATTTAGGGGTGCGTTTCCCAAAAGCATTGTTAGTTAATTATGTTGGTAAGTTCCATTGAACTCTATTGGGAACGACGGAAGTTGCGACCAAAGTTGCTTTTGGGAAATGCACCCCAGATTAGTTTTATGAACTCGATCAAATGATTTGTTCATGAATAGGACTTTGATTCTACCCTCATGAACTCTAATAAATATGCCAAGGAGTGCTACAATTAATTTCAAAATTTTCAATTTTTTTTACATTTTCCTCACACAAAGCTATATCATGGAAAAGAGCGACTGATACATTCTTCACAATTTCACTGCTTTTGTTCCATGGAAGAATGTCAAACACATTTGAAACTACATGAGCATGCAAAAATGATTTTAAGTTTTGGGTGAACTGTTTCATAAAATAGGTTGGAGCTTATATTTTACAGCAGTCATTCCTGTAAATGCTTATCACGTGTAAGGTATTTAGGTCTGCTGCAACTTTTGCCTGGAGGCTTCTTCCTCTGACAGCTCTCTAAGAGGCTTCCAACAGGTTAAATACTCTACAACACTGCTAACAGAGAGATCACCATGGTGAGCAACACTGCGTCAGCGACAAAGTCTTTTGTGGATGAGGTGTCAGTGTACAGTCAGCTCTATTCAAATAGAGGGCTGAAAATTTAAAGTGTCACCGTGTTGATGGAACAAACGGACTTGCAAATGTGAAAACTTAATTTTGTTGAGCCAGGCTGTCAAGCAGCTATGAAACAGATCATGTTAGGATGTTTTAACAGAGCGAAGAGTTGTATAAATATTTTAGGATGCAAGCATAGCCTCTCTTTTCAGGGAAAATTATTTCTGAGATGAAAAATCACTAGCGCATTAAAAAGATTTGCATTTATTGTGACTAACTGGTCTGTGTAGTGCAGTTAACTAACGAGAAAAAGACATTTAAATTGGATGAATTTCTCAAAATTTTCAAAGAAAACTGCAGTGTTGTTACATGATTTCTTACCAACACACTGATATGAAAGAGGAAATGACCCAATTCTTCAGAAAATTAGACTTTTGTTGCTGTTACAGTTTAATTGGCCTGGTTTACAGCTCTTTAGAGCTGACTTGACTTTTTCTTAGATGAGTATTTATTTGGAATAATCTTCATATCATATTAAGGGAATAGTTTACCCAAAAATGAAAATTCTGTACTTACCATCATGATGTTTCAAACCAGTATGCTGCATGTTATTTTGTCTGAAAACACTATTATTTAGATATTTTCCATACAACCAAAATTCATAGTGACAAGACAAGCCCTACAAAGGTACCTTAAAAGTAGTCCATATGACTTGCTTATTATGTACTGTAACAAGTCTTCCAAAGTTATACAAAATACTAGCAGATAACTTTGGGAATAAAAACTAGAAACTACTTTAAATTTGCAAACACGTGTTTTTGTAACACCATCAAAACATTGCAAAGGCATATTGAGCTCCAGGTGGACATGACCTGCCAGAAATTTCCACTGTTGCTGCAAGCTTCATGAAATGTGCATGTGCGTGTGTGCTTGTGTGTATTTTGTCCACAGACCACAAACTACTCTTGCTGAATGTGATGTTTGCAAGCTCTGGTTTACATTGTATGTTTTTTAATATGTAAAACTGCTGTTATCATAACATCTGCTAACTATTTATTTTAATTATTTTAGTATTATTAATATAATCTTATAGTATTTATTAATATTTTGAATTAGCATTAACCTTGATTTTTTAATACTTTTTATATTTTGAGCATATTTTGAATTTTATTTATTATTATTATTATTATTATTATTATTGTTATTATTATTATTATTATTATTATTATTATTATTATTTTACCTATTGAAAAAAAAAACACTTCACTCTTAATAATTTAGTTTATTTCGTCTAACAAAGCTGAACAGTGTATTTACATCATTTTTGCCATTTTGCTGAACCATTAAATGCCATTTTCACCACATTCCATGCAGCATATCTTATTTATCCTATTGTTGAAGTGAAATTTTAAGAAAAATAGAATAAATGGTCTGGCCTTTATCGCTATGGCTAATTTCATAGCTAGCCTTTTTTTTTTTTTTTTTTGTACGACAAATATACACTTTAAATAAGATTTACAACGTTTTTCCATAATTTGACACATTACAATTACTCTGTTTACAATGGATATTAACCTTATTTTTTTATTCATGTCTCATATATCTCAAGTTTTTCACTGACACTGTGGTCACAATAATAACCATGTAGACTATTTAATAATGGTAATAATAATAATAATAATAATAATAATAAACATTAGTGGCAAAACTTTTAGGGGGGAAAAGATTAAAACAGCTTTGATAATGAATTTACCTCTATTAATGTTTCCACTTTGATTTCAGACATGGTTATGAAAAAAAAAAATAATAATAAAAAAAAATCAAATATATATATATATATATATATATATATATATATATATATATATATATATATATTTTTTTTTTTTTTTTTCCTTAGTAATATTTTAAGTATTTTATTTATTTATTTATTTATTATTTTTTTTATATATAGATCACTTTCTTGATATTACTTTAAAACTATTCAAAACTGAACTAATTTGAAACAAAACTGAGTGATAATTCACCATAAGAGTAACAGGAAGTAATGGCCTCCGCTCAGATCAAGGCATCGGGCAGCCATAAACATCAGACACAGAGAGTATGAAACTGTCATTCACTTATGTCCTCACTCATGAATTATTCTCAATGCTGTTCATTCTTCATGTTCATAATATATTAGCCAACTCAGACATGATATGTGACAGACTCTTATGAGACGTTATGATTGCCTATATTTATTATTATTCTGGCAAACAGGGAGTTATATCATTCTGTAGACCATCATTTGAAATTGGTTTATTGACATTAATGGACTCCATTTTTGATGACACAAGTACAAGGGCTGTTCAATGATGGGTCAAGAAGCCAGTTGTGCTGCTGATTATTTATTTTAGCCTATTCATCACAGTCTTCATCACTGCTGAGTCATTTTTGTTTATTGAGTGGCTTAGTAAGGTTTTTTTTTTTTTTTTTTTTTTTTTTTTTTGTACTGACAATATATATGACATTATTTTCTTGCGGAGAGAAATAATGAATGGATGGACACACTAAATTAAATCAGTATCTCCCATATGGGAGATATACCTTTTTTATTTTATTTTATTTTATTTTATTTTTTATTTAATTTTATTTAATTTTATTTTTATTTTATTTTACCCCAAGAAGACTAGTGACCTGAAGCTAATAATAAAAAATAAAAAATAAAAAAATACTTCAAGACATCACATAGCAGCTACGAAACAACTACTACTTTTTTTCATTCTGACACTTTTAAGTCAAGAAGAGGTAAAAGCAACTCTAAAAACCCTCCATTCTTCTCTAACTGACCTCTTGTTCTCCACTAAACATTTTTTTGTTTCCTCTTAGTACACAATCGTTCTCTCCTCTTAGGAGAAAAGAGAGTGTTTTTTCTCTCCCTTTGGAGCACCTCTGTTTGTCAAAAGACCTTGAAAGAGCAAACATAAACAGCAACAGATCGATTCTGACCTCTGCTGTCAGCCACTTTCGTCCCAATTTGTTTAATTTTTATTTATTTATTTATTTATTTATTTATTGTCTTTATAGCAGGGTGAGAAAGAAATATTTCTAAATCTGCTAAAAATATTCACCAAAAATGCAGATAAAATGGAGAAGTGCTGTCCCAGTGGGAAATGCTAACAATCTGGTGTTAACATCCCGCTAAGTGCTAATTATTACAGATAAGGAGATACTGCATTGATGCCTAATAAGGGTCTGATTCGTTATTCATAGTTTCTGGTTACAATGTTAGAGGTTTGTAAACCAGAATGTCTGTGAGAATAAAATGTCACCTATTGGTTGTGATTCTTTGCACTTCTGTTGAATGGATTTACTGTAAATAAGTTTTGTGGGTTTCATGTCCAATAGACTTTGCTGACTTGGTGCTTATACTTAATGCCTATATTTATTTTGGTCAGTTTATTGGAATTATTATATGTGTTTGTTAGTTTCATGTGAGTGGTCTGTCATTTCCCTTAGAGGATTAAAAACATTTTTACCTTATCTTACCTTAACTTAAACATAATATAAATGTGTTAAATGAAGCAAAATAATATGCTGTTACTGATAGCACAAAGCATCAATTTGCTAATTGATTCAAATTAGCAAAATATATTTATGAATGATGGTCGCTCCATTGTTGCAAGTCTGCAGACCTGTTTGCAGAGTAAGTGCAGATTTGGTGTCTCCTGTCTTTATTGTCTGACAAGCTCTCTTACCTACTGTGCACTACAATATAACTTTTCACTACCAGGTTTGACATTAAAAGCATATTTATTTCAAACAGCCATCAGCAAGAATGCCATCAGCAGTAAGAGATGGAAAGAAAGAGAGGAACATTAACAGGACAGTCCATTTGAGACCTTTGCCGATAAAATGCACAAGTTTGTCACAAAATTTGAAGTTCCTTCAGTCAAATAAAATGTTTGTAAAATTTGGTTATTCAGACCCAGTTTGTGATAGTTTGCTTGAATAAAGTAATTGCACTTTATATATTTTTTGGTGTAGCATATACTGTAAAGTCAAGGTTGGGTAGCATTTGCCGGCCCTTTTGCTCACTCTGGATGAGTAAAGTTCTTGGAGAGTGGGGAGGGTTGTACCAATGATTCGCTCAGCAGTCTGGACTACCCTCTGTAGTCTTCTGAGGTCAGATTTGGTAGCTGAGCTGAACCAGACAGTTACTGAAGTGCAGAGGACGGATTCAATGATGGCGGAGTAGAACTGTTTCAGCGGCTCCTGTGGCAGGTTGAACTTCCTCAGCTGGCGAAGGAAGTACAACCTTTGTTGGGCCTTTTTGGCAATAGAGTCTATGTGAACATCCCACTTCAGGTCCTGAGAGATCGTGGTGCCCAGGAACCTGAATGACTCCACTGCAGTCACAGTGCTGTTCATGATGGTGAGTGAGGGGAGTGCAGGGGGGTTTCTCCTGAAGCCCACGATCATCTCCACTGTTTTGAGTGTGTTCAGCTCCAGGTTGTTAAGACTGCACCAGACAGCCAGCTCTTTAACCTGCTGTCTGTAAGCAGACTCGTCACCATCCTGAATGAGGCCGGTGACTGTGGTGTCATCTGCAAACTTCTGGAGCTTGACAGGGGGGTCTATAGATGTGCATTCGTTGGTGTAGAGGGAGAAGAGCAGTGGGGAGAGGACGCAACCCTGAGGAGCTCCGGTGTTGAACGTACGGGTGCTGGATGAGAATTTTCCCAGCCTCACTAGCTGCTACCTGTCTGTCAGGAAGCTGCTGATCCACTGACAGATGGAGGTGGGCACGGAGAGCTGAGTTAGTTTGGGCAGGAGAAGGTTTGGAATGATCGTGTTAAAAGCTGAGCTGAAGTCCACAAAGAGGATCCTCACATAAGTCCCTGGTCTGGTCTGTCCAGATGCTGCAGGATGAAGTGCAGTCCCATGTTGACTGCATCATCAACAGACCTGTTTGCTCTGTAGGCAAACTGAAGAGGATCCAGCAAGGGTCCAGTGATGTCCTTCAGATAAGCCAAAACCAGTTTTTCGAATGACTTTATGACCACAGACGTTAGAGCCACAGGTCTGTAGTCATTAAGTCCTGTTATCTTGGGTTTCTTAGGGACGGGGATGATGGTGGAGCGTTTGAAGCAGGAAGGGACTTCACACAGCTCTAGTGATCTGTTAAAGATCTGTGTGAAGATGGGAGCCAGCTGGTCAGCACAGGATTTCAGACAGGCTGGTGTCACACAGTCTGGGCCTGGTGCCTTTCTTCTCTTGTTCTTTCTGAAGACCTGGCGCACATCATCTTCACTGATCTGGAGTGCAGGTGTGGGGGAGATGGGGGTTGCTGGAGGTGTTAATGGTGTTTTTTCAAACCTGCAATAGAACTCATTCAGATCGTCTGCCAGTTGTTGATTCGCCTCAGTGCTGGGGGATGGTGTCTTGTAGTTGGTGATGTCTTTCAGACCTTTCCACACTGAAGCCGTGTCACTGGAAGAGAATTGGATCCTTAGCTTATCGGAATAATTCTTTGCCACTCTGATCTCCTTTTCCAGTGTGTATTTGGCCTGTTTATACAAGACTCTGTTCCCATTCCTGTAAGCATCTTCATTGGCCTGATGGAGCTGTCTGAGTTTTGCAGTGAACCATGGTTTGTCGTTGTTGTAGGTTAAATGAGTCCTGGTAGGAATGCACATATCTTCACAGAAACTGATATATAATGTTACAGTCTCTGTGAACTCGTCCAGATCATTTGCAGCAGCTTCAAAAACATTCCAATCATTGAGAAATAAACAGGCTTGTAAATCCCACTCTGCTTCATTAGTCAATCTCTTTACAGTCCTTAATACAGGTTTAGCTGATTTCAGTTTCTGCCTGTAGGTCGGTATAAGATGAACCAAACAGTGATTTTATTGCTGTGCAACAGTGATCCAATATATTACTGTCTCTGGTGGGACATGTAACATGCTGTCTGTATTTTGGCAGTTCACGGGAGAGATTTGCTTTATTAAAGTCCCCGAGAATGATTAAAACAGAGTTCGAGTGCTGTAGTTCTGTCTCTGTGATCTGATCTGCGAGTTTCTGTAAAGCTGAGCTCACGAGCGCTTGCGGTGGAATGTAAACACTCACAAAAATGAACGAGCAAAACTCCCGCGGCGAGTAGAAAGGCTTACAGTTAATGAAGAGCGCTTCCAGATCGGGACAGCACATTCTTTAACACCATTACATCTGTACACCACTTTTCATTGATTTAAAAGCACGTCCCGCGGCCACGCGATTTCCACGTTGATTCTGCGTTGCGATCTGCTCTAAACAGCTGAAAGCCTGGCAGATGAAGCGCGCTGTCCGGAATGCCGTCATTCAGCCAGGTTTCTGTGAAACACAGAGCAGCAGAGTTTGAAAAGTCCTTGTTTAACCAGGAAAGCAGAAGGAGTTTGCTTTGTCAAACACGATCGGTTTCACCAGGGATGAACTGCTGAACATTCGGCAGAACACACCACAAAATCTCCTACCGGTTTTCGAATATTCTGATGTTTTGCAGAATGTTGTAGTTAGTGGAGCAGCGGCGCTGATCAAACGCTTCAGACGCAGATGGGGGAAGCAAGCCGGTGCGCTCGTGAAGCTCAGACAGCGCGGACTCCGAATAGTGCTGCCTAGCATCCATCTGGCGAATCTCCGCTCCAGATGGATGCTAGGCAGCACTATTCGGAGTCCGCGCTGCCTGAGCTTCCCGAGCGCACGCGAACGCTTTGCCCCGCATCCCTCAGGAATAGGAACAAACGTGACCCGAGCGCATTAAGTGACTCATCACAAAGAGCGCGTGGTCGCCGAGACAAAGACCAAAAGGTTAGAATATGCCCTCAAGTGTTAGAATCCTAACACGGAGGCACATATTCCTCAAAGCGCTGCTCGACTCACCAGGATGATGTTTCACACACGTTCAACAGACAGACGGCTCCGAAGACAACAAAAGTTGGTGACATATTCAGCAGGTGCCCTTTTATACTTTTGGGTACCTGCCTATGACGTCACGGGCCACGTGGACCAATAGGATTGGAGTTGTTTTACACATGCTTCAGACACCGGTCATGCTGGCAGCATTCCCCAAAGTGTCCACCAGGACGTAGCGTTGAGTTCCCTAGAAGGGGAACTGTTTGTACTCAGCTGCCTTAAACATGAAAAATAGAAAAAGACACTCTCTAAACACTTTAAAGAGTTCTGAATATGTGCATGACTAGTATCTTTCTCTTTTAAGACCTTTCCCATATTTCAAGGAAGGAATTACAGTATATACTATTATTCTATATAAATAAATTAATCGGTTAAAAAAAATAAAAAAACAATCAGTCCACTTCGACAGTTGCTTGTGCAGTTCATAAGTGCATGTTTCACTGGATTTGTTATGTTAATTAAAATGTCTAGAATACTAATCATTTGAACTGTGAGTCTGTTCATCTTGAAATATTTATGTACAGTCACAATTTTCTAGTGTTATAATTTGCCTCGGCAGAAGTTTAAATGATATGTGTGTAATGGTGTGTGACACTTTAGTATGACAAATTCATTTATTTTCATTTATTAACAGATGCAATGAAGTTGCATGTCAGAAAAATGAAATCAAAGTGATTACTTAATTCAGTCAAGCACGTTTACACAGTTTTACACATTTGTAGCTGCAGGCATAAACTGAGACTGCGTAACATTTGTTGTTTATTTACAGTATGGTCAATTGTGACCTGCCACCAGTAGTTTACTTACATCTCAACTGATGTATGGTGTAAAGAAATGGGGAGCATTCCTTTATTTTTCATCTGCTGAAGTTGGCTTGGCTTGAGCTGATGTTTAATTAGCTTTGTTCACAACCTTTGCTTTGTGTACAAAGCTAATTGGTTTAAAAAAATAAAAATCCACTTTTTTATCAGGAAGAAAGAGTGCAGAAAATATAATATGCAAATATTATGCAGAAAAAATTAGGAATCACATCCAGCATAAAAAGAACCTAGTCTTAGCCTCAGACTTTATGCCCACGGACCGTAGGCTGACCATCTGATGCATAAGGCATACAAAATGTTGTCATGAGATTGTTTGAATTCTGCTGCATTCTTTAACGATTGTGACGCCAAATCTCCCCATGGAAGAAGAATGTTGTTCTGTTTATAACTGTGCCAATGAGTGCTTATCAGATTAACTAAATCACTTTCACAGACTTTTTCATTAACTGTTCTCACCTGGTGGAATGACCTGCCCAACTCAATCCGAGCAGCTGAATCCTTAGCCATCTTCAAGAAATGACTAAAAACTAGGGGTGTCAACGTTAACGCGTTAACGCATGCGATTAATCTAAAATTTTTAACGCGTTAATATTTTTTTAACGCAAATTAATCATGTGATAATGTTTGACCCCAACTTCTTCCCTCGCAGCGCGGAAGGTTATCTATCAGTGTGTGATGAGGGCACAGCGAGCCAGTGTTGCCAGGGCAGCGGCACAAGTGAGTGAGTGAGTGAGTGAAGTGAGTGAGTGAGTGAGTGAGTGAGTGAGTGAAGTGACATGTGGCCAAGTATGGTGACCCATACTTGGAATTTGTGCTCTGCAATTAACCCATCCAAAGTGCACACACACAGCAGTGAACACACACACACCGTGAACACACACCCGGAGCAGTGGGCAGCCATTTTTATGCTGCGGCGCCCAGGGAGAAGTTGGGGGTTCGGTGCCTTGCTCAAGGGCACCTCAGTCGTGGTATTGAGGGTGGAGAGAGCGCTGTACACTCACTCCCCCCACCTACAATTCCTGCCGGCCCGAGACTCGAACCCGCAACCTTTAGGGTACGAGTCCGACTCTCTAACCATTAGGCCATGACTTCCCCTAGTGGGCTATTTTGAAAATACAGTTGCGGGAAATATTACAGAGCCGCGGGTTGCGTTTTTTTGGGCTACTTTTATAATGTACCGCGGCTGCCCAAAGTGTATATAGACAAATGAAAATTAAAACAGATCCTTTTACTAATGTGTTGTTATAGTTGGAATGTATACCTGGCAACTTAAGAACGGAGAGGCGGCTGTAAACATCACAAACGACGAGAGTTTCAGCCAGAGCACACGTTAAGGCTTTTACACAGCAGAAATAAACATGACAACAGCCACTATAGATTATATATGATAATAAACACACGATTACGATAGGATATGGTTTGTATGTGATTTTCTTGAGATGAATGTGTACATCTGAAATGCTCATTTGTGCAGCGATATAAAAGGCTATAAAGAGCATATTTTAACAACAGTAAACAACCAAATTCCACATGTGATCGCAAAAGGAAGTTATTAGAAACACTCGATGGTGGTTTAAAGTGAGTTCTGAGTAAAAGTGTACTATTAATCTCATAAATTGTCTTATGTAGCATGATGCTAATGTTAGCGCTAACGCACCTGCAGAACAGGTCCAATTCTGCTTCTTAATGCATTTTGTCATAATATTTCACGCAAGGTCGCAAGAAAATGTTTTGTTGTATTTATTTAGAAATACTTTTGAAAATAGTTGGGTAAATGTAAACTGGGATTGAAGCGATGTGGCTTGGTAAACTAGCAAAGCAAAATGGCTGACTAAAAACAAATGCATGATAAAAGAATAATAAGGATTATGTCTCATACCTGGCGGAGGTGTGAAAGGTTCTGTTTCCTTAAACTAGTTTGTCATGCATTTCATTTCAGCACATTTACAGGTAAATCCTAGCATTTTAAATGTGCGATTAATCATGATTAATCACAGTCTATGACTGTGATTAACGCGATTAAATTTTTTAATCGATTGACAGCACTACTAAAAACACATCTCTTCCATCTTTATGTGACCCTCTAACTCTAGCACTCTCTATTCTAATTCTATTTTATCTAACTGTCTTCTTTTTATAAAAAAAAAAACAAAACAAAACAAAAAAAACACACACACACTTGACCCTCTATCAATTGCATATTTATTCTCTAACTGCTAGCTTTTCTTGAAAAACTAACACTAGTTTCTTTTTTCTATTCTATCTACTTGTTTCTTTAAAAAAAAAAAAAAAAAAACACTAGTTTACTTTTTTTTCCATATTCTATATACTTGTTTTCTTTAAAAAAAATAAAATAAATAAATAAATGAACCTTGCTATGTGTACTGCGTTAGGCTAACCGAGACTTGTCATAGCACTTGCATGTTGTTGTTCTTTTGTTGGTTTTGATTGCTTCTATTGTCCTCATTTGTAAGTCACTTTGGATAAAAGTGTCTGCTAAATGACTAACTGTAAATGTAAGTATTTTAAGTTAACAACGATTGAAAAAAAGATATTCTGAATGAATCAGTAATTTATCAACTTTACATTTTCGTTGTAAATTGAATCTAGTCTTGGTTGCAAAAAGGTTGCAGACAAGTTTCTCATTGAATCACTTGCATTTACTGCTCTGGGAATCATCCTACAAGTCTCCATAAATATTTTTTTAGCTCTATGTTTATCAGGATTTGGTTTCAGTTTTAGTATACCAAATTCAGCTCTTCAGTTTGTATAGTTCTCAATAACTGGTCCATCAAATATGGACTTTGTTTTTGATTGGTCCAGGAGTGGTATTGGGAAACACTGCATTAGACATATTCCTATTCATTTTATTAAAGGCTACTAAAATGGTCCTAAAATTGGAATACATTCGTCCCTCAGGACCTTAAGGAAATTCAGGTGACTGTAACGGCTTGTGTCAAAAGATTGTGGAGGTATGTGTCAGTCTGCTCACTGAGTCTGCTAAATGAGTTTTGATGGGTTCAGGGGCCCCTCATTATAACTGATATGCTCCAGTGACACAGTCCCAGGGGATACGGCGCCGGCCCTGAGCTAAAGGATGATGATAGAGGCATGTGATAGCAATGGCAAGATTCACTCCACTGTCCTTATGGGAACTTCAAGCATTTCAGAGTATGACAAGTTTCCTTGAGAGAGTGACTAGCATCATTAAGGTGTGAATTTGTGTGCCTGTGTGTGCGTGTGCATGTGTACATGGGACGTGAATGAATTCATAGGACAGAAACTGCAGAGTAACAGTAGTCTGCAGACTATGTAATAGAAGTGTACCTACCTGGGTATGAAGAAATTTGTTCTCAATACTTAAGTGTGTAAGCGGTTGATAGTGCGGGTTCATGGGTCAATGACAAAAAGATTGTCCATGAAAAAAAAAGAAAAATCTAGTTTAAAACACTTTCTTATGTACACACTGTATTCACGCTGATTTTGCATTTTCAAGAGATTTAAAGACTCTAACATATGGTGTAATCATGATATTTTAATTGATACAATGCATATGAGCATATGAGTGTGCGTATTTTATTATTTTTAAATATATTTTTATTTTTTTGCACCACCTGACAGTCAGTAGCTGCACTACCATAGCCTTTGAGAAATTAATTATCTGATATTTTACTTACTGACCTTGCCTTTTTTTCATATTTCTGCATGAAATATATAATATATAAATAAAAATATATATATATATTTTATACATATACACATACATATCATGGCGTCAACTACACCAGTACAGTTCTTTTGATACACAACTCTTTGACACAAAACAAACAGACTGTACTCACAGTCTCTAATTCTCACTTAATAAATATAAACACTAACACAAACTCTATACAAATCAAACTGATTGGAATGCAAGATGGCTGCTGAGGAATAATGCCATGATGTTGTGAATTTTAAAGAGCTGTTCACCAATCAGGAGACAGCAACAATGTTTCCGATAACACTCCCAACACAATGGAGAAATAACAGAACAAACCACTGGGTCATAACAATATGTGCATACAGTGAGATGGACATGTTCTTTGAAATAAAAATTAAAATTGAATTAGTTATTTCTAAAAATCAAAATGCCTGGGTCATACCAACACATTCTCACTCCCAACTCGTCACATATTGACGCTTGATCAGGACCCTTTGGTGTCACTTTTTAACGCACAGGGTACCCCTTTAGCATCATTTTTCGACGTGCAGGGTCCTCCATTGCTTTAAATAAGAAAACCTTGGCGTCAATATGCCGACCCGATAGGTACTGGGAATTTTATCGTCATGATTAAATTATATATTGGGTAATAATATTGCCATTATTGCATATATGTTGGGGTGTGATTTTTCAATGTAAACAGTCACAACAGTTTTATTTCCATTACAGTATTTACACATTTATGAGGATGTAACCCAACCCCTGCCTCTAAACCTACCAATTGTCAATAAAACACAAGATATAACAACCAGATACAAATACAGTTATAATATATTCAAAAAAAATGTATATTCCAAGTCTTCCGAAGCAAAACGATTGATTTGTGAGAGGAATAGACACAATCACCATCTCCGTCCACCATAAAGCTCTTCCTGTGTGCTGCAGTCTGTGCGCAAATTCAAAAAATCCCGCCAGAAGAAGCCTTACGTCAGCCTTGGTTGTGAAATACTATTGACTCTTGTGTGTCTCATAACCGATTGGGTCATGCTACGGGACTGGAGTATCTTTTTGAATGATACGTGAGCATGTTAACGGAGCGGGATCATTTTCAGCGATTAAAACATTGTTTTTACTTTCTTATAAAGATATCGTATGGCTTCAGAAGACTTGGAATGCAACATGACTTCTTTGTAATGCTTTTATACTGCTTGTTTATGGTCAGTTTTTGCAATAAATACCTGTGACTGTACTTTTATTTGCCTGCTACATGTTTTATATTGTCCATAATGGGTAGGTTTAGGGTAGGGGTGGGTTAGGTGCTCCAGTGAAAGTATAAATTTATAGAAAATTGTTTCTCTATTTTACAAATACATGCAAACTAATAAATTAAGACAACTGAAAACAATGGAGAACCTGCACGTCGAAAAATGACGCTAAAGGGGTACCTTGAGCATCAAAAAGCGACGCCAAGGGGTACTGACCAAGCGTCAATACATCATGAGTTGGGATTGAGAATGTATTGGTCATACAGAACAACTGACCTCATATTATTATAAAAAGTCTCATTAAAAGAATAAAATTACTGAAAAGAAACTTCAAGAATCAAATCTTTAGTATTTTAGTGGAAATATAGACTTTTTACATTCACAGCTGCCTCACAACAGCAATACTGCTTGTACTAAAATGTTTAACCTTTGTCTATGTTTCAACTGAACCATATGAAACCATTTTGAAAGAGTTTGAACTGCCATTGCAGAACTTGATGTTCAACTTGTGGTTTCATGTTCACACGAATGTTCTGTAACAGTTCTCAAATTGAGTTGTTTGGGATCACTTACGTCACAGTATAGGTGAACATTTTTTTCTATACGTCAGGGTGTTTGGAGAAGTGAAAGATGGCGAGTATTAACTCGACCAGAGGGGGAAGTCAGATGCTGGATTACCATTTGAGGAGCCATCAAAGAAACCATTTATATCCCGTTGCACTCTGCCTATCTCAGGCGGCCAATTACCGTGCCATGAAAAGATGTATCTCTGACAAGCATGGAAATGTTCTCTTGCTTTTCATCTTCATGATCGATGGTGCTTGAGACCATATAATGTATCATCCAACATGGGTTTAATTTTCACCGCTCTGCTTTGGTTGCGATTTGAAGGTGGGTTTTAGCTGAATAGTTGCGTAATGAATGAGCGAGCAATGGTGGATGACTTGTGTGCCACCTGAGGTCTGCTTTTATTTTGCTCTCAGCTTTAACATATAGTTAATTTAACGGTGGTGCTTTTTACGATGTACACATTACTGAACTGATCGATAGTCCCAAATGGCTGGCTCAAGACTGGTTTAAAGAGATTCTGTACACTAACTGACCTTTCATTAAATACATTTCAGATCAAAACCAAGCTAAATCTTCTGGAGTGACATTATTCCTTCTTAGAAAGGTATTTTAATGGTCTGGATTACTGCATTATTCCATGCTGAATAACTGCCACATTACAGCCAAGCCTCTGATCTTTAGAGTCTAGTCTGTCTCATAGCAGACCATTCGCATGTTGTAATATTCATCAAATGTTCTTTCTTAATATAAAACTGTGAAGATGTGGGAGGAGATGTCATGTAATTTTACTGTCCCTGTCACAAACCTATGATCTCAGTCCCTCCAAAGACTAAAACCTGCCATTGATATATGGTGTCCAGTCACCTCATGACCAGATGAGCATCTCTGATCACCAGCACATTGGACTCCACTTAAGCATGTGGTAGACTGTATGTCTGGCATCGTCGTCCTTAGAGACTCATTAGTTTGTCTCAAGTTGACAATAATTAATATTTTTAAAGGAAAGGTGAAAGTACTGATCTGGTGGAAGCTTAAAGCTATCTTCTTGTTTCCCTCAGCATCAATCTGAAATGTGGAGACATCATCTGGCCTTTTGTGTGTGAGAGGGTGGAGGTGGTTAAAGTTGCAGTTAGATGTAAATTAATTAAATATATGTATAACCAACTACACCACCTTTGGAGTTTCACCCAAGAAAATAAACTGTTATAGACCTTATGCAAAACAAGTGTGCAGCCATCTTTAGAATTTTGTCTCTGAACTTCTGTTTTTGTGGTAGCTCTATAGCATCACTGTTGAAGAGCAATTAGCTGGTAAAATGCATTTACTTATTGTAGAGTTAATGGAAGTTACCATATGCATTGTAATGTTCAAAGCAGATATAACAAATGTCAGTTGGCTGGATGATTTTAAAACGTTCTTTTATAAATTCGGACGACCTTACCTTCACGCTGTGGAAATACAAACTGGAACTGAAAAGACAACTACATGAGAATATATACAGTATATATGATTATCATCAGAGAAAAAGTGATGGGTTCTGTAATCACCACATTATTTAAATCTACACAATTAATAATAATAATAATAATAATAATAATAATAATAATAAATTATAGTTAATAATTATTTGGTTTGAAAATATATTAAAGAGTTAACAGATTAAATATATTAATAAATATATTAAAGAGTTAAATATTAGAATAGAGTATTTTTTTCTTTTTAAATCATATTTTAAGGATTTCATACTTTTATTTTTTAAATTGTTTAAGTGCATTAAATTGATCAGTAAAAACATTTAGAATGTTACAAAAGATTTCTATTTCAAATAAATGCTGTTCTTTTTGACTGTCTATTAATCAAAGAATCCTGAAAAAGCACGGTTTCCACAAAAACATATTAAGCAAGACAACTGTTTTCAACAATGATAATAATAAGTTTCTTGAACACCACATCAGCATATTAGAATGATTTCTGAAGGATCATCTGACATTGAAGACTGGAGTAATGACTGCTGAAAATTCAGCTTTGTCATCACAGGAATAAATTACATTTTAAAAAAAGAGAAATAAAAAAAAATAGAAAAATAGAATGTAGGTATGTCAAATGGTAATAATATTATACAATTATAATGTCTTTACTATGTTTTTGATCTAATAATACTATATACTATATTAAAAAAGAAGACTTGGCTACATCTAAACAGAGTTCTAGGAATATCAGGCATGAACAAGAGGTGCCACACACACCAACAAAAGCACATGTGGTGAGTTTATATGGCCAGTGAAATCAGTGTGTTTAAAATTATAGGTCAAAATTGTTGGTTGCACCTGATTATCTTACTGATGCTGCCTTTACTTGTATTGAAGCTTGCACTTTTAAGGGTGTTTCAGCCTTTTCTCACATGAACTAATCTGTTATACCTGTCAACAGTGAAGCCTCACAATAATGGAACACAAAAAGAGCGAAGCTGTCCCAGTCATGTGAACAATGACTCCCACAGGAGTTCTAGTTTTCTCAAGAAATGACTAGACTTGGCAGACCATTGTTCCATGACCACCCCGCTTGCCTGACACTTCCACAACATACCTGCACATCAGCACACTCCAGCAAACACCTGAGCTACTTATCCCAGGCCTTTGGGATTAACCATGTCCACACTTCATACCTTCACCATATTATTCCAGAATTGTGCACTATAAACTTTCCTTTTGGGGGGTATCTGGATCTTTTGTTTGCGCATTATTCATCTGCTAGAATGCATGTAAAGATGCTGTTCAGCAGCTTCAGTTTGTATAATATAATTCCAGTCTGTCTGTCATACTCTAGAGCAATTATTAGAACAGGAAATGACAGGGCTATAAATCACCCTCAAGCCAAAGTTCAGACACTAACAGAGAACAAGTATAGTGCTGTGTGTGTAAAGCCAATAATGGCATGGCAGATTGGGGGCCTGAGAGAAAATGCACAGGACACAATGTACAGTACACATACATAGCATAGGTTTAAAAAATAAACATAAACATCTTCATTGTTGAATACAAAAGGCCTTAACGGTACTTTATTACCAATATCATTTTGAAAATATACATACTGTAGTTGTATTCCAAGAGACAAGCTTCAATTCACTGCTCCAGTTTCACAAATGTTTTTAATGTAAAGCTCAAGGTATAATTTTATCTGGATCTCATTAAAATAGATTCCAATGCAGTTTTTCATCCTTGCGATAGTGCTGGGGACCTTTAAAAGTAGCACATTACATTATTACATTAATATATAATTTTTTTTATGGTTTGTAATGTAATGCATTAATTTTTTCTTATGAACAGCTGGAATAAAAGAGGAAAAAAAATAATTGTATAAGAATGCAATGAAACTTAAACTTCTTTCAGTAAGAGGCCAAGGCAACTTTTTTTTATTATTTATTTATTTATTTATTTATTTATTTATTTTTGGCTTAGTTTAAGTTGAAGCACTAAACAGCAAATAAAATAAATAAAAGCTAAAAACAAAGTAAATTTAAGGCAGAAATAAAATATCTTAATTAATTTATAATCAGGAACCAAAATAATAATAATAATAATAAACTCAACATGATTCTAAGTGTTTGAGTTCTTACAAAAGCCTTGGTGGTAATACATAAGGGACATATTTAAAGTGGTATTTTTTGCTGTTTGTTTTGCTGCATGCCAGACCACTTTGTTCTCTGTAGTTGGTCTTTATTGTAGCGTTGTTGATATCACTGGTAGCTAGTTGTGTTGCATTCTATTAGTGGTAGGCCTACAAAAATTGTAGAAAGTCAGAAAATGGATAAGTTAGAAGTTGAGGATTTTCCAAAAAATATTGTTAAAAAATATAAAACAAAAACATGGCGAGCTCTCACTTATAGTTGATGATGTGTCATTTTTTCATGAGTTTCATTCCTCTGCATTGCTTTGTTCTCTGCTGGCTGTAGGTAATGGATTTTACTCCCTAAACAATTAGTCATGTCATTTTCCCATTTATACGATCTGTAGAGAGCCGCAAGCTTGAATATTTCTCTGCCTTATTGATCTGAAAACATTATGAGTTCCATTTCATATCACATGTCTAATAACCATGCAAATTATGGAAAACAATGGTGACTACGTTGAAGCTTTGTGCAAGCAGAAAGTGGTGCTGCAGTGTAACTACAACAGCAGGCTTGCATTTGGCTTCCACACTGACAGCCTTTCTGCTGTGTAAGGCCAGTCCTACACTAGTACGAGTATACATAATTGTTGAAAATATGTACAGGTAAAGAATCTCTGTCTAAATGTCGATTATATTCTGCACAAACGCTATTGCTTCAGACAAAACATAACTTTTCAATGTTTTCAACAATAACTCACACATAGCCATCCTGCAAGAACTCCAGCCACTTTCAGATATATGGATGACACCTGGGTGAAGATCAAAGCACAAAAACAAACCTTCACAGAACACATCACTAAAATCCTGCGACTGCCCAGACAGGGCCTTTGCTGAAATAATAAAGAAGGCCAACAATAACAATGGTAAATCAGGAACATCAGCCTCAAAATATCTGAAAATCTCTGGAGGACAAACATAACGTCACAGTTTTACCATTTTTAAGATATTATATGGATTTCTAAATTGAAAGTAATTACTTAAAATGACATTCTGACATCTCTGCAGTGGCAGTTGTGCTCCACACTTGCACATGTGAATGTGATTCACAGAATCGGAGAAGTGACTCCCACAGCGACTATGAGTCACACATTTACTGAGGTGACTCCCACAGCAATTTGTAAACTATATGCTTCAGTTGATGACATGTTAAATGCTTATGATATTCCCATGATCCAATCCAATGAATCTATTTGGGTGAATGGTGAAACAAATAATGATAATTGAAATTATTGATTTTTATCTGATATTCTAAACTTGCAAAATACACTTTTATAGTTGTTAAAATAGAACATTATCATTGTATTGTACATATACTGTATATTCCAAACACAATACTATTATTTAACAACGTAAAGTAATGAATAGTACATTTTTAAGAATTGTGTAAATCAGTTCAAATTAACCAATTCAAGTAGCCTTCCCAACTCTACAGTCATATATTGAAATGCTACTGGAGATAAAATATATCTTTTGTGTGTTTTACTTTCAAACCTTTGACATGAAGGTGGATAAAGGATGAAAGGGTTTAATTTTTAGATCAATTATCCTTTTCACTTAAAATCATAATACAATTAACATGTTTTCCATTGTGTTATTCATCACTCTCACATGTGGATCATAATTACATGCGCAAATAAATATAGTCAAAATTAAACAACAGTGAAGTCAGCAGCAACCAACAATTAAAATGATTCACAAGGCCGTGAGACCTATTTGACTAATTAATTGTCCAATTGACTCACAGAAGTGAGTGCTGTGTACAGAGTTAAAGGCCCTAATTAAAATCTGGAGCTGATAATGAAGTGATTTAGGGAAGGATGTTGATTTAGGGGAAGCAGATTAAGTGAATCACTTGAGAATGCAGTCGCTTTTTAAGGTTTCATACCAACTGAAAACAAAAAAATAGCTTTCATTTCAGGCTAAGTGTACAAGAAGATTGGTGTACATTGATTGGGCCTCATTCACGAAACACAAGCAGAACGATTTCTGTGTAAATCGGCTGTAAAGACGTTCTTAGGTAAATTAGTAATAATTTAATGCCATTATTTACGTAAAGGATTTATCAACAATTTACTCACAAATTCAATTAATAATTAATTTCATTAAGTTTATATTATTAGCACACACAAAAACAAACTTGTTTAACATTACTATAGAAAAAGATTAGATAAGTGCAGGTATTGCAGATTCTTTTGGGGTCCTTCAACTTCAGATTCTTCAATTGCTATATTTATTTGTCAAATTCAGTCCTCAGTCCATATTCCGTTTATGCATTTGTTTTTTTATGTTATTTTATTATTTTTTTTGCTTGCTTGTTTGTTATTAATATTGTAATGTATAATATGACAATATTATAATACATAGTAAATATTAATACACAATTCATAATAAACTTGATTTTGATTTTAATATATATAATCAGCATATTCAGTCGATTAAACATTCAAATGGATTGACAGCTGTAATACTGTACATTCTTCGTTGTGTCTGTGTTCATGGGGACCGGATTGAACCATGCAAAGTCAAATACATGAGCAGCCCTGGAATTAAACTATTCCGGCTTTGTTCTTCTTCTGTCAGTCTCTTTTTCTCTCTTTCCAATCCTTCAGCACCAAAGCTGACAGGCAACTGCTTGATGGAAAAACAGGATTTTTAACCTCATTCTCAATCAGATGTTGTACCTTCTCTCAGTCCTGTACATTTTTTTTTCTTTTCCTTTTTGCTTCAAAGATATTTCAGTGCATGAGTTTTGTTCAGACCGAATGAAACACCAAAAGTTTAAAATGGAATGTAATCTCACCTTTATTAGGTGAGTCACAGTCATTTGCCTCATAGTCACGAACAGTATGAAAGTTTGGCCTCATACAGAATGAGCCATTTTTTGCAGATTATAGTTTCATTAAATGCCCTTTTTAACTGGGGAAGCATTTATTCAAATTACACTTAAAGGAATAGTTCACCCAAAAATGAAAATATGCTGAAAATGTACTTACCCTCCGGCCATCCAAGACGTAGATGAGTTTGTTTCTTTATCAGAACAGATTTGTAGAAATTTAGCATAACATCACTTGCTCACCAGTGGATCTTTTGCAGTGGATGGGTGCCGTCAGAATGAGAGTTCAAGCAGCTGATAAAAACATTGTAATAATCCTCAAGTTATCGACATGACTCCAGTCCATAAATTAATGTCTTGTGAAGTGAAAAGATGTGTGTAGTCATTAAGACTTTTTAAGTTTAGACCACTGCTTCTGGCCAAAATACAATTCCATAGTCCATAATAATGTTTCCTCCAGTGAAAAAGTCCCTGTTGTCCTCTCACAACAAAATCTACACAGACATACAGGTGCATCTCAATAAATTAGAATGTAGTGGAAAAGTTCATTTATTTCAGTAATTCAACTCAAATTGTGAAACTCGTGTATTAAATAAATTCAGTGCACACAGACTGAAGTAGTTTAAGTCTTTGGTACTTTTAATTGTGATGATTTTGGCTCACATTTAACAAAAACCCACTAATTCACAACAAATTAGAATATGGTGACATGCCAATCAGCTAATCAACTCAAAACACCTGCAAAGGTTTCCTGAGCCTTCAAAATGGTCTCTCAGTTTGGTTCACTAGCCTACACAATCATGGGGAAGACTGCTGATCTGACAGTTGTCCAGAAGTCAATCATTGACACCCTTCACAAGGAGGGTAAGCCACAAACATTCATTGCCAAAGAAGCTGGCTGTTCACAGAGTGCTGTATCCAAGCATGTTAACAGAAAGTTGAGTGGGAGGAAAAAGTGTGGAAGAAAAAGATGCACAACCAACCGAGAGAACCACAGCCTTATGAGGATTGTCAAGCAAAATCGATTCAAGAATTTGGGTGAACTTCACAAGGAATGGACTGAGGTTGGGGTCAAGGCATCAAGAGCCACCACACACAGACGTGTCAAGGAATTTGGCTACAGTTGTCATATTCCTCTTGTTAAGCTACTCCTGAACCACAGACAACGTCAGAGGCGTCTTACCTGGGCTAAGGAGAAGAACTGGACTGTTGCCCAGTGGTCCAAAGTCCTCTTTTCAGATGAGAGCAAGTTTTGTATTTCATTTGGAAACCAAGGTCCTAGAGTCTGGAGGAAGGGTGGAGAAGCTCATAGCCCAAGTTGCTTGAAGTCCAGTGTTAAGTTTCCACAGTCTGTGATGATTTGGGGTGCAATGTCATCTGCTGGTGATGGTCCATTGTGTTTTTTGAAAACCAAAGTCACTGCACCCGTTTACCAAGAAATTTTGGAGGACTTCATGCTTCCTTCTGCTGACCAGCTTTTTAAAGATGCTGATTTCATTTTCCAGCAGGATTTGGCACCTGCCCACACTGCCAAAAGCACCAAAATTTGGTTAAATGACCATGGTGTTGGTGTGCTTGACTGGCCAGCAAACTCACCAGACCTGAACCCCATAGAGAATCTTGCAGATGAGCTGAAGGCCACTGTCAAAGAAACCTAGGCTTCCATACCACCTCACCAGTGCCACAAACTGATCACCTCCATGCTACGCCGAACTGAGACAGTAATTAAAGCAAAAGGAGCCCCTACCAAACATTGAGTACATATACAGTAAATCAAAATACTTTCCAGAAGGCCAACAATTCACTAAAAATGTTTTTTATTGGTCTTATGAAGTATTCTAATTTGTTGAGATAGTGAATTGATGGGTTTTTGTTAAATGTGAGCCAAAATCATCACAATTAAAAGAACCAAAGACTTAAACTACTTCAGTCTGTGTGCACTGAATTTATGTAATACACGAGTTTTACAATTTGAGTTGAATTACTGAAATAAATGAACTTTTCCACGACATTCTAATTTACTGAGATGCACTTGTATTTGTTTAGAACTGTTTTGGGACTATTTTTGCTTGTAAACAATGCTTAATCCATGCCCATTTTTCTCCTGATTCAAACAAGACAACTTTTTCTTGGAGACTTTGCATTTTTAACAGAAGCAACAAGATAAAAATGATTAATTTCTTTATTACAAGCATGTAGCTTGTAGACAATTGATGGACTAGAGTCTGTCGATTACTTGTGGATTGTAATGTTTTATCAGCTTTTTGAACTCTTCTGAAGGCACCCATTCACTGCAGAGGTTATGGGTGAGCATGTGAACCACTCAAGTCTGAGGGTAAATTTTCAGCATTTTTTTTTTTTTTTTAATTTTTGGGTGAACTGTTCCTTTATTTTATTTTAAACAATCAATGTCAAACTGATACCTCATGGCCTTAAGAGCCCTTTAAACATGTATTCCTTCATCAAAAAGAAAATTTAATAATGTAGGACTACATGAAAATATAAATAATTTAATAGTAGAATGATAAAATTGAACTCATTTTTAAACGTAAAATAAAATAAGAGTGGGTCAGGGCTAAATAAGGCCAGCATCCCGGCAGCACCGTCCGGCACACTGCCAGCTAAAATCCCTGAAGGCAGTGGTGGAGTGGAGCCCAGCATCACATGTTGAGGAAAAAGATAATTACAACCTCTCAAAATAGAAAACCCTTCATTTTAATTTTTGACGTGGGGAAACCACACACCGATGGAGAGAGAAAAGGAGGAGACAGAGGGGAAAAAAAATTGTTTCAGACAGCACATGTCCTCACAGGGCAATTTTCTTGTCAGGAGCGAACCATTCAAAGAAACATTTAGATGACATCCTAACTGCATCATGTCATTCGTTATGCAGTTTGTTTTTAAATTTAAATTTCTTTTTAAAGTAAAAAGAAACTACAACAAAGTCAAGCACAGACAGCTTTCCTGGTGTAAATAATGGTTACTTTTTTAACGTGTTTTATCTTCTCTTATATTTGCTCATACTTTTTATGATCTTGAACTGTTTTAAAAGTAAAGATTTTTAAATTTTAAAATGCTTTAGACTGTTGTGGATTAATGTGCAGAGACAACTATGACTAAACCATTTTAGGCTGATTTGTAGCAGAGCGATCAAAACATGGCTCTGTTTGTCATGCTGCATCAGCTGGACTATTATTCCGACCAATGAAGGCCTGGGAATGTCTGAAAAACCTGCAATCACATAATTTGATGATGCACATCTCATCTTTTTGAAAGTATTTGCTTTTATATAAGCATGCAAATGCTTCCTGAAAAAAAATCTTACATTAATGCACAGCACTTATCTTTACAATAAATACTGGAGTAGAATGATCACATGAACATAATTTTTAATGTTAGTATAATTTAAAATGTCAATCTTTTCACTTCCTGCCCTTTTTTTTTTTTTAACCGCCATTCATTTGAATTTATTTTGTAATGCAGAGAAGACAGAAAAGGTACGTTTTGATTCTGGTTATGTTTCTTTAACAAGCATACGCAAAAACGTTTGTAATGTAACATAACATAATGTTTTCTATTACTATAGGCAAAAGATCAGATGTGTGCAGATATTGCAGATTTTTAGGGTTCTTCAACTTCAGAATCTTCAATTGCTATATTTATATGACAAATTCAGTGTCTATTTGTATTTGTCTTTGCCAATTTTTATTGAATAAAAGTAATATGTATTAATATTGTAACATATATAGAATAAACTATATTAAATAATATACAAAAAACAATAATTATATTAAACAAAGCTAGAAAAAAAATGCATTTTGCAAATAAATAAATAAATAAATAATCAATCAATCTTCTGCATCTTGATTTGGGGACTTTCCTCTGTAAATGTTAATATGCAATAAATGGTGATATATTAATCAGAATATCATGTAATTCACCTTTTTAAATGTATTAGCTATGTATAGCATGCAGTTGCTTCCTGAAAAAAGTGTTACATGAATACACAGCACTTATCTTTAAAATAAATATTAACATAGAAAGATAATTTAAGCTAGCTGAGGATAGGAGTTGTCTCCAAAATATGAATATGAAAGAGTATGAATAAACCCTCTGCATGCAATTATTATTTCTCATACATTTCTTCAAGACCTCTGGCCATCTCATCTTGATGTGTCACCATCTGTAAACCTAATCTTTTCTAATAGAATGGATGAAATTGCTTCTTACACCCAACCCTGTCACCCTGCTACTCCAATCTGTATCAGTGGACATGAGAAACACTTTTCTAACCATTCAGAGTGCTAATGTGGCTATTAGAAAGTCATAATCCTGAAATATGCCCCTGCACCACACACACACAGAGACTGAGAAGAATATTTGTGTTAATCATTGCCTGAAGAAACACATTATATGCTGTTTATTTTTTGATTGAGAGAGTACGGGGAGTTGGGGGGTGTTTACAATCTTGATCTTGTTGATAGAATTTAGTTTTCTTTGAATTTTTTGTGACCATTATAATGGCATGTAATTGTCAAGTGACTGTTCTCTATAGTGAGATCTAATAATGACTGTACAAGTCCTAATTCATTACATATGCCTAATTAAAGAATGCTTTGGAGAATTTAACAGATTTGTGGTTCTCATTAATGTTTTCCTCCGATTTAAAAAACTTTTCTCAATCTCCAGAAAAGTCAGCTGCAATGTAAAAAGTTCTTTAACAAGTTTAACTGTAGAAACCAAGCAACACTGTTTGAGGTTAATTGCTGACATTCATTTGTCCAAGACACAATTCTCTCAAGAGACTTGGACAAGCAATCATGCCTTCATTGTTTAACTGTTTTCTTTTGAGCATACTGAAATACAATTATGATACTTGTGCATCAAAGCCTTTAGTGTGTGGTAATTTTGACCAGTTATGCTTATTTATTCTCTGATGTAAAGAATACATTTACCTCAACTGATTAAATATTTTTAAGTTAAAAATAGATTTTAATTTGCCCATACAGCAATGTCCACCATATTATTTGTGTGTTTTATTTCTAAAGTGAATATATATATATATATATATACACACACACACACACAGTGGGGAAAAAAAATTAATTGATCCCCTGCTGATTTTGTACTTTTGCCTACTGACAAAGAAATGATCAATCTATAATTTTAATTGTAGCTTTATTTGAACAGTGAGAGACAGAATAATAACAAAAAAAAAAAAAAAATCCAGAAAAACGCAGTTATAAATTGATTTGCATTTGCATTTTGCACCCCTTCGCAAAACATGACTTAGTACTTGGTGCCAAAACCCTTGTTGGTAATCACAGAGGTCAGATGTTTCTTGTAGTTGGCCACCAGATTTGCAGACTTTGCACACATCTCAGGAGGGATTTTGTCCCACTCCTCTTTGCAGATCCTCTCCAAGTCATTAAGGTTTCGAGGCTGACGTTTTGCAACTCGAACCTTCAGCTCCCTCCACAGATTTTCTATGGGATTAAGGTCTGGACACTGGCTAGGCCTTTCCAGGACCTTAATGTGCTTCTTCTTGAGCCACTCCTTTGTTGCCTTGGCCGTTTGTTTTGGGTCATTGTCATGCTGGAAAACCCATCCACGACCCATTTTCAATGCCCTGGCTGGCTTCAATGCCCTGGCCCTGACGGTACATGGCCCCGTCCATCGTCCCTTTGATGTGGTGCAGTTCTCCTGTCCCCTTAGCAGAAAAACACCCCCAAAGCATAATTTTTTCACCTCCATGTTTGACGGTGGGGATGGAGTTCTTGGGGTCATAGGCAGCATTCCTCCTCCTCCAAACACGGCGAGTTGAGTTGATGCCAAAGAGCTCGATTTTGGTCTCATCTGACCACAACACTTTCACCCAGTTCTCCTCTGAATCACTGGGAAAATTCAGACAGGCCTGTACATGTGCTTTCTTGATCAGGGGACCTTGCGGGCGCTGCAGGATTTCAGTCCTTCACGACATAGTGTGTTACCAATTGTTTTCATGGTGACTATGGTCCCAGCTGCCTTGAGATCATTGACAAGATCCTCCCATGTAGTTCTGGGCTGATTCCTTACCGTTCTCATGATCATTGAAACTCCACGAGGTGAGATCTTGCATGGAGCCCCAGTTCAGGGGAGACTGACAGTTATTTTGTGTTTCTTCCATTTGCGAATAATCGCACCAACTGTTGTCATCTTCTCACCAAGCTGGTTGGCGATGGTCTTGTAGCCCATTCCAGCCTTGTGTAGGTCTACAATCTTGTCCCTGACATCCTTGGACAGCTCTTTGGTCTTGGCCATGGTGGAGAGTTTGGAATCTGATTGATTGATTGTTTCTGTGTACGGGTTGTCTTTTATACAAGTAACAAGCTGAGATTAGGAGCACTCCCTTTAAGAGAGTGCTCCTAATCTCAGCTCCTTACCTGTATAAAAGACACCTGGGAGCCAGAAATCTTTCTGATTGATAGGGGATCAAATACTTATTTGACTCATTAAAATGCAAATCAATTTATAACTTTTTTTAAATATGTTTTTATGGATTTTTTGTTGTTGTTGTTGTTATTCTGTCTCTCACTGTTCAAATAAACCTAACATTAAAATTATAGACCGATCATTTCTTTGTCAGTGGGCAAATGTTCAAAATCAGCAGAGGATCAAATAATTTTTTTTCCCACTGTGTGTGTGTGTGTGTGTGTGTGTGTGTGTGTGTGTATGTGTGTGTATATATATATATATATATATATATATATATATATATATATATATATATATACACACACACGTGGTCAGAATTGTTGGTACCCTTGGTAAAAAAAAAAAAAGGCTGTGAAAATAAACCTGCATAATTAATCGTTTTGATCTTTATTTAAAAAAAAAAAAAACCGCACAAAGTTCATTGAACTAAAACAATTGAAAATGGGGGGAAATCTCATTATGAAATAAATGCTTTTCTCAAATACACGTTGGACACAATTATTGGTATCCCTAAAAATTCTTATGAGTAAAATATCTGTGAGGTATATTCCCATTCATATTCACAATTTTGAGCACCAGGGTGATTATGAATTCCCATTTCCACCATCAGGGCAATAATTAAGAATTTCCAATCAACAGAAAATGTTGTCTTGGACATCTTGTTTAGACACATGGCATCTTTAATTCTATCAAATACCAACAGATAAAAAATCAAAAAGTGACTGACTCTGTTAGAAATCTTATAATGGGCCATGTTTGGATCTTCCAACCGTACAATAATCCAAAAACAAACCTTAAAAACAACACAAAAATGGGTCAGTGGGTA
The DNA here is from genome assembly GCA_039654775.1 of Spinibarbus caldwelli. NCBI lineage: Eukaryota > Metazoa > Chordata > Actinopteri > Cypriniformes > Cyprinidae > Spinibarbus > Spinibarbus caldwelli. Next base: position 12,846,192 of record CM077224.1, on the reverse strand, counting down.
CAAAACCAAGCTTCTGCTATGGCCATTCCAGTCCTCTGACCTGAACCCTATAGAAAATGAGTGGAGTGAACTGAAGAGGAGAAGCACCGTAATGGAGCTGTGAATCTGAAGGATCTGGAGTGATTCTGGATGAAGGAATGGTCTCTGATCTCTTGTCAGGTGTTCTCTAACCTCATCAGGCATTATAGGAGAAAACTCAGAGCTGTTATTTTGGCAAATGGAGGTTTCAAAAAGTACTGAATAAAAGGGTATCGTTAATTATGTCCAGTGTGTATTAAAGAAAAACATTTTTTTCACAATGATATTTCCCCCCATTTTAAATTCTTATGCTCCAATGAAAGGTTAGATTTTTGTGAATTTTTTAAATAAAAGATCAAAATAATTAACAATGCAGATTTATTTTCACAGCCTTCTTTGATCATATTTACCATGGGTACCAAAAATTTTGACCACGTGTGTGTGTGTGTGTGTGTGTGTGTACATATATATAGCTTTGTATTTTGCACTGTACTTTGTTCATATAATTAAACACATGAACAAAAAAAAAAATGGAAATACATTATTCTTTTCAGGTGCAAGCTAATATTAACATTATCCACTAATCCACATCATGTTGAGTCCCCTGTATGGTAGGATGACCTTGAAATAACTGTTCATTGGTGGTGTAATATGCAAGAAATCTCATGCTTTTCTTATGAAAACCTTTGACACCAAACATGCTCTTGATGCAGTCAATGCAGCATATTCAAAACTTATCTACCCTGCATTCACAGTATGAGCTGCAAATATAGAGATCTCTTGCTTCACCTATTTCAGTCACTAGGTCAATAAATAATAGCTACTCGTAACACATCCCCACGCATAATGTGTGTAATGTCAAGCAAATGAAAGTGTGTTGTGTGATGAATCTATTTATGGCATTTATACCACATACACACGCAAGCTACTCAATTTAAAGCTGAATCTCATTTCTGGTGCTTTCTGCACCTGAACCATAGCAGAAAAGTTAAACAGCCACTGGCCATGCATGCTTAAGGGACACAGAGAGACAACCTCCAGCAGTGAGGTAGCAAGGCCTCAGGAGGCAGGCCTGCTTGTCTTTCCCGGGCACATCCGCCCTCCATTGCTTCCAAGAATCACTGTGGAGAATCAACAGAGTAGCTGCTGGCAGAAATGCCTGACAGGAATGCATGGAGACAGAGAATTTGCAAGAGAATGGATTTGTTTAAAACATTAGATGTCTTGAAATGATTTTTCAACTTAGATTTCTTGCTCTTCCTCGGTTCAGCATCTTTTGAAAAAAAGCCCTTTGCTCTAGATCAATAGCATAGAAAAAAAATCGCATAATGCGCTCCTCAAAAAGATTAAAAAAAGTAAAAAAATAAATAATCAAAATATCATGGCAACATGATGCTAAAGATTTATTTAGACTTCTCAACTTTGACATTGAACATTTTGACCTTTACTCAACTTATGAACTTCATGCACTGAGATTTTTGAGTGCTCTCAATATGTGTATTTCTCCTCATAATAACTGGGTTTATTTGTTGACTAATTCAACAAATTAGTTAGACTAATTGTTAACACATTCGTCTGCTTCATCTGATAAACTCTCGTCACTGTATTTCTCTTTCAACAATGTTTATTATTAGCAATACATGAGATTTAAAATGTTTTCTTATGTACAGCCTTTTTAAGAAGAGAATATCATGCAAGCTATTTGTCTGTAATGGAGAATATTTATGAAATTATGATGTAAAATGATTTAGATTTTCTTTTTTTTTTAAAGATTAATATAAAATATGAGTTCAGTCTTTCTGCTTAAAAATATCATGTTTAATTCAATGTATTACTTGATTCTTTGTAATTATTTGTGAAATGTTTCAAAGTAAATCCTAAACCACATTTCTTTCAACCAGAACAAGAAATGACAACATAAAAGAAAAATAGTATGCATATATATACAACCACGTATTTTGTGGACATTGTCTACAGAAAAGCTGAAAATGCACAGGTAGTTTTCTGCCAGGACACTCAAACTGAAGGAGAAACACCTGGACAACTGAAGGAGAAAAATTCTTCATATTAATGCAGTACATTGGGCCCTTTTTTAAATACACATTTCTTAAAAGTGTAATGTGTTAAAATAATGAGTAAACTCTAAATAATGTGTAATGTCTAAAATAATGAGTAAACATGCTGGCTTTTTAATGTAAGTCCAAACACGATGATGCATTATATTGCATTGAACTCCAAAATATTAATGACCACAACAATTATTTGTTGGATTTTTACAGGGGGCATGTAGTTGGAGTGAGAGTGAGATAAAGATAAATTTCCCCATTGTGGAACCATTACTCCACAGCAAAACTGACTTCTTTGTAGTGAACATTAGCATGACTCTTTCTCTGGCAAAAAGAAAAAGCCAAAGACTGTGCTATTATTTTAGAGGGAGGTAATGAATCATCTTTATACCACAGAATGTGCCAATATTTTACAGCTATGATAATGACTCTTAAGATTTCTCCATTTTATTTGTCATCCATTTTCATTCACATTTCTTTCCCACCTAATGAAGTAAGAGCGCTCTTGAGAACATTTAATTTGCTGCATTTGTAAATTAGGAGCATAGTGAATCTTCAGCTCGTGGGTGAGACACAGAAAGCTTTGTATTAAGATTTGAAGAGCTTTTAAAAACATGCTCACCACTTATGGTTAGCTGTCCGTGAGTATACCGTCCTCCTTACTCAGTCTGTCCAGGTCAGCTTCAAGCAGCATCAGAAGCTGCGCTTTTGTACTTGACGCTTCCGATCCTCCCGAGCTGTGAGTGATGACGGTGTCATAATCTTGTCACTCCACAGGCTAAACATGAACAGAATAAATGACTTGTCGCCTTGGGAGGAGAGGGAAAGTAGACCCATTTTTGCATTTATTACTGCACGTTCGTAGCAATCTAAGAATTTCATAAACCAAGAACCTCCAAGAGTCTCATTAGCTGCAGTATCATTGATCCTTTAATGGTTTTCCATTCCCAAAATTTCAATTTTTAGAAGTTCCCACAACCATTTCCCAATGAGTGTAGCAGGAAGTGCTCGTTTGCTCTTCACCTCACTGTCAGCACATACATCCACATCATTATTCCAGTGGTGAGGTTTGGTGATTGAGTAACTGACTGCTGGAGAAGAGCATTCTAATGAAGCACAACACTGTGGGAGCCTATCTACACAGATTAGAACGGATTTACGAGCTGAAGTCCAATTACTGAGCATATTTTTATTTTAGCCCCTTGGGCTAGTTCTAAAATGGACCATTTTATGTCAAAATGTGTCTTATATGTTGATGCCCCTAAACTGCTAAGACTCTGAGCACACTGTACTGTATATATGAATGTGATTTGATACTAGAATAGGCTTTTTTCCACAGTTTTTGAAGTATATCTGTATTTCTTAAGGGTTAAGAATAGAAGAGCAAAGCCTGTCCTTGCAATTTTGTTCAATTTGTTTCAAATGAAACCCAATGAAGTGACTATTTTGCTACCATTGTAGAATATTATTGTCATCAAATGTTGAATACAAATTTGAAAGAGAAGTGTGATTCACAGGTCACGTTATTTAAATCCAAGAGTGATGAGTGTCATGTGTGAAAATCTGATGTCTTCTAGTTGTTATGGCAACAATAATTCTATGCAGCAGCATTGCCAAAGCAGACTGCATTCCTATTGTGAGCCTGTTACACAGATATGGAGCACTATAAAAAAACATTTGTAACTTTGATATGCAGTGGTTCTCAGTATGGTTGAAAATATATGGTTGAAAAATAAATTTTGACATGTTCTAGTAGGTTATGTATTATAATAGCATATATAAGAGTATGTAGTAATATTATAAAATATTTCATTGTTAATGTATATTGACTGTAGCACTAATCATCTGCTTCGTGACCTGATTTAAGTAAAAGGAGAAACATATCTAGAAATGTCCTCATTCGGCTTGTTTTTGTCAGATTCTGTTCACTTATTAAGTATTACACCATTTTTTTTATTTTAATTTATTTATTTATTTATTTAATATTATTATTATTATTATTATTATTATTATTATTATTATTATTATTAGTTCTTAGATGTATTATCATAAGACTATTTTTGAATTAATATTCTATATCCATTAGTTAAATTTAGTATAAATAAATGACGGCATAACAACAATACCTAAACAATATTAAGAAAAACAAGAAAGCTGCAAAAATGTGGTAATATTTATTTGTTTGTTTGTTTCCTTCCTTCCAATTGTAATAATAATAATAATAATAATAATAAAACATTTACAGAAATACTGTACACTTAATGCAACTTAATGTATTTAAAAATATAGCAGAAAATATGAATGCTAGTGTGATCTTCCTTTTATAAAGCAGTTAAATAATAAGAATGCTGAGCAACTTACATGTTAGACAATAACATAAGTCTCAGAAAAATAAGAGCCTTAGTCTATACAGACACAGTGAAGGTTTATATTTACTAAATGTCATAAAGTACTGAATGTAGTTTTTTAAATGTTTTCTGCAAAACAAAGAATCAATGCTAGATACTAGAAAAACATTAACGTCTTATTGTTAGCAAATAAATTGAGTGTTCATTAAATTGAGTGTTTGTTTTCATGTGTGTCCATTGATTCTTCCTTTTTATTCATTGAGCATCATAGCTTCCCTGTGTGCTTTGACATTAGAGTGAACGCTGCTGAATTGTTATGTTAATGAGTAAGAAATCAATGCAAATAAATAATGAACTAATTAATAAACTGCCACTCAAACTTCAACGCACACCTTTTGGCTGTCAAAATGCTATATTGTTATTGCAGATCCACATCAATCATAATGACATTTCTTTCATTTGTATGAACAGAACCTTGAAATGTTATCTTATCTTAAACCATGAAGAAGAAATACCAAATAATGCAGGTTTTATTAATTTTGAAATGAGGAATTCATTATTTACCATGGTTTAGCGCTCAAAATGTGCAAGCATGTATAATGTAAACTGCACAAGAACTGATAAAAGCCTCGGATAAACTCACAAGTTGCTGATCTTCCCCCCTCCATGACTCTGGCATTTTCTACATTTTTAACAACACATTTATGTACCTGTTACTTCCTTTCACACAGTACATTCTGCTTGGTCATACCGCCATATGCCAGCTCAAATTGAACAAAATTAGAAAGTCTGTCTGTAATAGCAAGGCTGATAGGATTCCGTAAACCAATACATCACTGCAACCTTGAAATGGGTAAACGCTACTACAATAAGCAGCCGAAATAAATGACCTTGTCTGAGGTTAAACAGAGCTTAGCAGGCACGTGCACAGGTAGGGCTCAACCTGTGCAGAGCACATGCCCTTTTTCTCCTTACACTCCGAAGTGCCCTTTTTGGTGGTGGTTTTTTTTTTTTTTTTTGGTTTTTTTTTTTTTTTCCTTAAGTAAATCAATGCTATTAATCACCCTTTATGTCTGTCTGTCTGTTTTACAAATATTTAGCCAATGAAACATATTAAATAGAGCTTGTGACTAAAATCTTGTTGGATCCGCTCAAACTGTCAGTAAAACCCTTAGACTGTATGGTAAAACCTCATAATGTCTATTAAAGATTGTACAGCACCCACTATTTTTAATATTCCAATTAAATCTGAAATTACATACTTAGGTATTGTGATAACTAAAAATCAAGATAAAAGATGTACCTTGAACTTTGACCCGGTTATAATAAAAGCCCAAAGGAGATTTAACACATGGCTGCAGAGAGACTTGACCTTGAGAGGCAGAGTACTACTGGCTAAGGTGGAGGGCATCTCCAGACTTATGCTGCACTCTCTCTATATGTGGACAACAAAATTTGTAAATCAGTTGATAAAATCCTGTTTAATTTTGTTCGGAAAAACAAAATCCATTATGTTAAGAAGTCTGTAATAATGAACATGTATGAGTATGGTGGGTTGAATTTCCTTGATTTCTCTTCTTGAACAACACTTTCAAAATTAATTGGATCAGGCAGTTTTTGTGTAATCCAAACTCAATCTGGAATTTAATCCCCAATTACTTATTTTCCAAATTAGGTGGTCTCCCTTTCCTATTGATCTGTAATTATAATATTGCTAGAATCCCTTACAATTTATCTAAATTTCATAAACAGGCATTACTTACATGGTCATTAATCTTTATGCACAATTTTTCCCCTCACCGGTACTTCATTTGGGCCAATCAAGACATTGTATATAAGAGAAAATCTTTGTTTTTCAGTAATTGGTTTGAGAAAAACATTTTGATAGTTTCCCAGTTATTTAACTCAGAAGGTCTTATTTTAAGTTACAAAGAATTTTTATGTACATTTAATTTTCCAGTATCTCACAAAGAATTCTCCATTGTCATGAATGCTATTCCTAAAGGAGCTGTCATGCTTTTAAGGGACTCTGTTCGATCATCCAGCACTTTACCCGTTTCTTTAGACCCATTTGATTTGTCACATCCTTCATCACGTAAGATTAGATGACTCTTTCAAAAGGAGCTTGTAACAACACAATATGTGGTGTCTTATTGGAAGAATGTTGTTGATCATATTGATTGGAAAAAAGTATGGACTCTGTTCTTCGAAATTCATAATAACTAACAAGGTTAGAGAAATCTCATTCAAACTGTTACACGGATTTTACCCAGTTAAAGTGTTTTTGAAAAGGTTCAAATCAGATATAGATACAAGCTGTTCTTTTTGTGGTGACCCTAATGAAACTGATATGCATATCTTCTGGGATTATCCTCACACACAGCTATTTTGGATTGAATTCTCTAATGTTATCAATCTCTATGTGCTCCAGGGTTTCTCTTTGCTTTTCAAGGATGTATTGTTTAGCTTCTTTAACATACAAAAATATAAAATTAATGAATATTTTATTATTAACCTATTATTACTTCTTGCAAAATTTCATACTCACCACAGTAAATTCTCTCATCAAAATCCTTTATTTATTGTTTTTAAAAAAGAGGTTCAACAGTATATCCAAACTATTTCATCTTCCAACAATCTTAAAGCTCTTAAAACAGCTAATTTATTTCATCTTTTTAAATTATTTTGTTAAAGCTTTCGTTTTGGATTATTTACTTATTGTTACATACGTCTAGAAATGGTGCTTTGCATGTAATGTCACCTCTTTGTACGTAATGTTGATATTTTCTGTACTTTTATCTTTGGTACCTTGGCATTAATAATATATAAGGTTTGAGTAGCAATTGGGCGGGTTTTATTGTGAAAACCTGGCAATCCTGCACAGCAGCTGAACAAAGTCTTGCAACGGTAAATATCTTGTTGTTTGAGTACAGTGTTTTCTCTACGCAAGAAACACTATGTGTATGTAAAGGTTCGTATTTTATGTATTTGAGGTCTGAGACAGCTGGGACTCGAGAGAGAGGGCTAGCATTTGCCATCTTAGTCATAGCCAATACTTAAATAGCCTGTGCATACAGACAGTAGCAATTCATCTTTAATCAAATGAGATTTTAGCCAAATGTATTTTACAACAGGAAAAACTGGGCGCCCATATAGCCACAACAAACTTTGTAACCTGTTGATGAAAACGTAATGTGATGCCGCCGTTTTAATGACGGAAGAAATGCACATTTGCACACATTCGCTGGTCAAAAACCCCGTAACTGCATTTGAGTGATCCTCGTCACCTAGGTAAAATATATTTCTAAGAAATTTCTTCTTTGATTTATGATTGCTGATACACTTTGTTAACATATAATCACATTATATGGTTGCATGGTTAATGTTTACTTTTCATGCCCTTTTTTCAGTTTCAGCACATGCCCCTCAAAAGGTCTGTGCACGGCCCTGGAGCTTAGGAACACTTCAAATAAACACATTTCTGTTTCACCTAGCCAAAAAAAAAAAAAAAAAAAAGATTATCAGGCCATTGCTGGAATCTTAATTCAGTTGTCGCGGAAGGAAATAACATGCTTTTCATTATGTGTTGTATCGGGTCAATAGATGTCACAAGCAGCCAATTTCCTGTTGAGAAACCTAATATAAATTTACTGACAAATTTGAATGATTACCTTAAAATTGCACTGTGAAAAACAGTGGATATATTTCATTGCTGAATAAATTTTATTGGAAGAACCTTTCCCACTGAACAGTCTTAGCAAATTTATGATGACTGAAGAACAAATTAAACCCCCCTTTTTCACTCTGATAACCTTTCACGCAAGCTCATGAGGCTGAACATTAAAGTGAAAATTAGCCCTTGAAATGCTGTCACGGATAATTGTTTTTGTGTGTGTGTGTGTGTGTGTGAGAGAGTGTGTGTGTGTGTGTGTGTGTGTGTGTGTGTGTGTGTGTGTGTGTGCGTGCGTGCGTGTGTGTGCGTGTGTGTGTGTGTGTGAAAGGCCTGGAGGCATGGCATGTACAGTGCAGAGTTTTCTGTGTCGGAATCAGTCTGGATGGTCCTGATGGTTGGTAATGTTCTGCCTATAGCTTTAGGGTGTACTGGGAGTCTGGGAAATATGTGGAGGAGCACAGAGAAAAATTATTCATAAAATATTTTGTTCTTACATCAAGAGATCTGTGCAGAACAGAGATTTTACACATTTTTACTCCTGCAGTAAAAAGTTATACCTTATTTTCATGTAAATTTCCTTTTAGATATCAAAAGAATACAAATGAAAATAATTTCATTATCATTTCAGCATTACCTGTATGTCATTATTTACTCACCTTCATGGTGCTCCAGCTTTGTTTTGGTGCCAATGACGTCAACCATTCTTGAATCAGAGCACAAATGAGAATTCAGAGTTTTAGTAAAGGGGAAAATTATAATCTATACAATGAACAATGATTTAATCTATTTTCTTTCTTTACATTCCACAAAGATATATTTGGCTTCTGAAGTCTTATGTAGACTATTTTTAACAACATAGGCTCATTGGAAAAACATGCCTTTATCTAAATTTTTAATTCTAAATTTTAAATTCTAAAATGTATAGGCCTTTACATACAATTCAATGCATAATATATACTAAAGGCAATAAAAACAAACAACTTTTATTCCTTTTCATAAAAACTATCACTGGGCAGATTAGCAATTAATAAAATACTTGTTTTTGTGTGGTTCCTGGCTCAATACTGTGTTAAAACCCCTCAGAACCCCTCTACCATAGTGCATGATTTGTAAGCTAATACATGTTGGCGTTAGCATTACTCTTTCATATTTATGGCTTCTCTTAAACTTGTTCAGTAACTCTCCTGATACAGCATTCACAATCCGCAACACTCGGATTCCAGTTCCGGGAAACATGAGTAATGGTAAAAAGACTTGTAGAAATAAGCTAAAATGCCATTGTTTCTTAAGTAGATGCAGTTATTGGTTAGGTTTTTCCAATGAACCTCGGTTGATTTTTTTATGGTGTTTTTGTTTGGGTCATTATGCATTTTTGTTTCAAGAAAATAAAATACAGCATGCAGCGTGGAGTATGGATTTGGAGTGATGTGAGAGTAAAATTACAGAATTTTTTTTTTTTTTTTTTTTTTATGATTTATCGTATTAAAACTTGGGTGATAAACACTTATATGTATTACTGCAGCATTTTAATAGTATAGACTGTTCCTTAAATGGTTCCCCGAAATCATACGGCTTGTTTGACTGTTTACTTTGTGTTTTGATTCCAACTGGATTTTCCACTTGCTGATCATATGCTTGCATGAACCTCTTTCAATGACTTTCAAAATATGATTGGCTGAACTGAATGTCTCATTTTCTGTATGTCTATAGTGGAGTGCTGGAATGAAAACAAAAGACTGTCAGCAGGCCAGCCGAATACACTAATACCACAGGGCACCAAATACAAAGGCCACAACATAAAACAGCTCTATAATTATTACAAACACTCAATAAACACACAGTTTTATTACATTGTTAATACTGTGATGTGTTCTTTCATTCAAAGAGTGTTGTGCTGAAGTGGCAGCACTGGTTCTCTAAGAGCCCTCCTACAGTCAGTCCTCAAATCAAATAGGTGATCGCCATGCACTTCTATACCCACATTCGAAGAGCTACTTGTGTATGCCTGTCAACAAGAACACAGTCGGGGTTTGATTGTGAATTTAGGTTTCAGGCCTTTGGCCCGTGATTCTGAAATAAACAGCTCCCCACTTTACGTTTCCCCCAATCAATATGTCTTGAAGAGACTGTGCAATTCTTTCCAATCTGCTTTTCAACATCCTGTAAATTCATCAATACTTCCCCATTGTACCACACACAAACACAGACAGAAGTCCAGAGAGTTTCCCAATGTCATTAATCAAGACGGCCAAACAGCTCTCTTTTACTCTCTTTCCCTCTTTATCTTAGTCTAGAAGTTCTTACCATAGTTTACATTAACACCCGCAAAACACATTATCACATTATTACCAAAACTGATGAGTGCAATTAATCTGCTGCATGTGCAGCTGCATTTTTAATCTGTTTTCTTTCCTCATTAGCTGCACTGGCTAATTCTGTAGGTCACAGAAAAAGAGAAATGGACACAGTAAAAAGGGTGAACTAGAGGAGAACTTCTGTGTGTGTCATTTAGAAAGGTTTAAGCCAGTGATCTTCTACCATTTTCAGGCCAAGAACCCCTCTGTGGATAAAAAAATTATAGAGAAGGGGCACTGTAAATGTACATTTTCTGTAAATTTGAGTGTTACGTTTTATAAAACATGTGAACAATACTCTGCTCATGGTTTTAAATAACCCATACACAATATGCAAGATTTTAATTTTAACAAAATAGGAGGGGTTATAAAAATTGCATGTTGTTATTTATTTAGTACTGTCCTGAATAAGTTTAGAAGACAAAATAACTGTATTTACACAAATGAGGATGAGTTTAAAAGTTTACATATACTCTTGAGTCTTGTGTTGTTACTAGTTAAACTGCCCAGTGTTCTTCTGAAAATAAATAAATAAATAAATAAAACTTTCTTTTCTTTTCTAGAATCTTATGCTTATATGAATCCTTTCTGAGAGTGACTGTATTATTTTGAGATCCATCTTTTCACATTGAGGACAGTTGAGGGATACACAATTACATTCACTGATGCTCAATAAGGTAACAAATTGCATTAAAGGAATAGTTTGCCAAGAAATTACTCACCCTCAGGCTATCCAAGATGTAGATGAGATTCTTTCTTAATCAGAACACATTTGGAGAAATTTAGCACTACATTGATTGCTCACCAATGGATCCTCTGCAGTGAATGGGTGCTGTCAGAATGAGTGTCCAAACAGCTGATAAAAACATGATAGAATCCTGCATGTTTGTAAGACACAAATCCATCACTAAGGCATTTTAACTATAAACCATTTCAGGCCATCCAGGTAACAACACACAGTAAGATTCAGAGGTATACATCTTTGACCGGTTCCTTTGTAATAATAATAAATTAATTAATTTAATTAAATTAGTAGACAAGAATGTCTCCTAAGTGATTGAGGTGTTTTGTTGTTGGATGTAATAATGAACATAGCAGTTGTTATTTACTCCCAACATCTCAGCCGCTGAAGACGCCGTGGATTAACTTTGTTTTTGAAGGGAATGCACCCCCCGATCTACCTAAATGTGTTTATGTTCACACGAATCATTCGTGATCCAGCCTCATAACTTTTAACCAAAGTGTGTCATAGACTTTTCATTAAGACTCTAAAGAATCATATCAGCTTGTGGAAAATGCTCTAGTATGTGTACAGAATCTGAAAACGTTGTATTCTATTGCGGTATACGGAGATAGGAAGGCATGAAGGCACGTCCCAATACAATTTTTCCATAACATCATATCTACTAAAATGCCTTCTAGTTCATTTAGTTCACACTTCTATTTTTATGATTCAATTTCTGAGGAATAAAGATTGCAGTTTTAAAAGGGATGGCTCACCCAAAAAATTGAACATTTTATCATCATTTACTCGCTCTCATGTTGTTCCAAACCTCTATGCATTTTTCCTTCTGCCGAACTTGAATATTGCTGGTAACCGTTTTGTTAATTATTGATTTCCATTGTACAGACAAAAAAAAAAAATTATATATATATACACACACACACACACACAGTGGGTACGGAAAGTATTCAGACCCCCTTAAATTTTTCACTCTGTTATATTGCAGCCATTTGCTAAAATCATTTAAGTTCATTTTTTGTCCTCATTAATATACACACAGCACCCCATATTGACAGAAAAACACAGAATTCTTGACATTTTTTCAGATTTATTAAAAAAGAAAACCTGAAATATCACATGGTCCTAAGTATTCAGACCCTTTGCTCAGTATTTAGTAGAAGCACCCTTTTGATCTAATACAGAGTCTTTTTGGGAAAGATGCAACAAGTTTTTCACACCTGGATTTGGGGATCCTCTGCCATTCCTCCTTGCAGATCCTCTCCAGTTCTGTCAGGTTGGATGGTAAACATTGGTGGACAGCTATTTTTAGGTCTCTCCAGAGATGCTCAATTGGGTTTAAGTCAGGGCTCTGGCTGGGCCGTTCAAGAACAGTCACGGAGTTGTTGTGAAGCCACTCCTTCGTTATTTTAGCTGTGTGCTTAGGGTCATTGTCTTGTTGGAAGGTAAACCTTCGGCCCAGTCTGAGGTCCTGAGTACTCTGGAGAAGGTTTTCGTCCAGGATATCCCTGTACTTGGCCGCATTCATCTTTCCCTCGATTGCAACCAGTCGTCCTGTCCCTGCAGCTGAAAAACACCCCCACAGCATGATGCTGCCACCACCATGCTTCACTGTTGGCACTGTATTGGACAGGTGATGAGCAGTGCCTGGTTTTCTCCACACATACTGCTTAGAATTAAGGCCAAAAAGTTCTATCTTGGTCTCATCAGACCAGAGAATCTTATTTCTCACCATCTTGGAGTCCTTCATGCGGGCTTTCATGTGTCTTGCACTGAGGAGAGGCTTCCATCGGGCCACTCTGCCATAAAGCCCCGACTGGTGGAGGGCTGCAGTGATGGTTGACTTTCTACAACTTTCTCCCATCTCCCGACTGCATCTCTGGAGCTCAGCCACAGTGATCTTTGGGTTCTTCTTTACCTCTCTCACCAAGGCTCTTCTCCCCTGATAGCTCAGTTTGGCCGGACAGCCAGCTCTAGGAAGGGTTCTGGTCGTCCCAAACGTCTTCCATTTAAGGATTATGGCGGCCACTGTGCTCTTAGGAACCTTAAGTGCAGCAGAACTTTTTTTGTAACCTTGGCCAGATCTGTGCCTTGCCACAATTCTGTCTCTGAGCTCTTCAGGCAGTTCCTTTGACCTCATGATTCTCATTTGCTCTGACATGCACTGTGAGCTGTAAGGTCTTATATAGACAGGTGTGTGGCTTTCCTAATCAAGTCCAATCAGTATAATCAAACACAGCTGGACTCAAATGAAGGTGTAGAACCATCTCAAGGATGATCAGAAGAAATGGACAGCACCTGAGTTAAATATATGAGTGTCACATCAAAGGGTCTGAATACTTAGGACCATGTGATATTTCAGTTTTTCTTTTTTAATAAATCTGCAAAAATGTCAACAATTCTGTGTTTTTCTGTCAATATGGGGTGCTGTGTGTACATTAATGAGGAAAAAAAATGAACTTAAATGATTTTAGCAAATGGCTGCAATATAACAAAGAGTGAAAAATTTAAGGGGTTTGAATACTTTCCGTACCCACTGTATATATATCAAATCTCTTTAAATATCTATTGGTTCTGTAGTTAGATCCTTATAGGATGTTATTATGCTTTGAAATGCAGTCTAAAAACAGTTTCCTAGGTTCAGGAGCTCTGACTCTGGACTGCTCAGATAAAGATGCTCTGACTATTTGTCTTTGTTCTCATCTGCACCAATCAGTGATCAGAAGATTCTATAAAATATGCAGCAGCTTTTGGAGTTTTAATCAGAGTGAAAGTTTGTCAGAGATTATTTAAATCAGAGCACCAGTAAAGCAGCTTAAATACATTAATATTTACTAATACACACACAATATTTGAATACAGCTACAGAAAATCCTCAAAATCATGTATAATCAAGATGTTTCATTTATATGCTTCATTTATATGGTGTGAACATGATGGCTGACGGCTTTATTTGAATATGAAGCTGAAGTCATAGTGAATGGGAGTCTAGTGCTGGCATTAACATTCTACTCTGACTTTGTCTCCACTTCCTCTCTTTCTCCTTTTGTCTCTCATCTCTTTGTTTGCCATTCAGGACAGAAGCTTCATTGCATTACATACTGTGTTAATGCTGCCACAGCACAAATTCTGAAAGCGAGAGTGACGGCAAGAAAGAGGTCACCTCTACACACCCTCCATTAGTTCATAGTTCACCCAAAATGAAAACTGTCATCATTTACTCACTCTTGTGTCATTCCAAACCCTTATGAGTTTCTTCCTTCTTAAAAGGAGAAATTTTAAAGAATATCATGGCCACTGAATTTTCTGTTTGACAAGTCCTCAAAATTTCTATTTTTGTATGCCAAAAAGGCTTGTAACAACATGAGGGTGAATAATTTTCCATCAGGACTATCCATCATAAAATCCATATACTGTAATAACATATGGATGATTGCTGATGTGTGTTCAGAGTTATATGGCATAATTGGACCATTATAAATCATTTTTATCAGAGCTGAACTACTAAAATCAAACTGTCTTATAGGCAAAAACATAAAAGAGTTTTGATAGATGTCATCTGCTATACCATTATAAAGCGCGTGCCACTGTAAAGACATGCTTCTGTTTCTATCAGCCTCATTTTCATCTATGTAAAATGTAATATGGCGTCTACACTGAATAAGGTCTATAAACAACCAAGCAAAAAACTACAGTGCTTCTTTTATATTGTGTGCAGAAACACAGGTGACTATTTACACCACTTACTGGACTGGAGTGTAAAGTGATGGAGAAAAGTCATGCAATTGGGCATTTACTAAACTATATCCTTTGTGATCCACTGAAGAAACAAAGGCATACTGTTTTGGAATGAGAGTGAGCTTAAATTTTTATTTATTTATTTATTTATTTATGTATTTTTTGATTAAACAGTTTCTTTTACAGTACATAGTGATGGTAGAAACAAAACTTTTCGAAACTTTTCAGAATCAGTTCAGGCAATTATAAAATGATTCACCGATTCACTGTTTTGAAGCGCTCAAAACGCCACATGCTGGTAACGCCTGCTGGTCTAAATGCAAGGAATACACTGCCCATACATAAAAACACCTTTTACAAACCATTTGCAAATGTTTTATTGAAACTGTTAAATCCATTAAATGCAATTAACAAATCATATAATATCATTAAATATAAAGTATGTATAATGTTTTATTATTATTATTATTATTTATTTATTTGTATAGCTTGTTTTGATTGTTTTATGAAAGGCTTTGTTAATCAGGCCAGTAAGAGACTATTAACCACAGCTTTCATTTTTATTATGCAAATGTGTCATTAAAATGTCTATAACTTTATAAAACTGATCCGAGATCAGGTAAAAACGTCATAGATTGGTTCACAGAAGTTGCCTTCTATCAGACAACCACTGAAATTTTGAAACGTTTCAAAACAGTTGCTGTAACAATGCCTCATGTATTGAAATCATGAGACTTTGGCTGTTTTATACACACTCCAAATCACTGGTTCTAAACAAATGATTTGCAAAGGTTTACGAAGCTTCACAAACCAGTGTTTGAAATTGCCTGTCACTAACAGAATTAAGCTCCACTCAGCCCAATGTTTGCTGACACGCAAGCACATTTTATATACTTGGACTTCTTAAACTACTCTTTAAAGTACTTTGTTTTGTCTGGTACAAGATATGTTTCAGACCAGAAATATTTTGCCATTACTTTCATAGCAAGGAATGTTTTCCTCTTATACTCCTCCACATAAACACAAATCCACATGCACCCACCCTTAACTTCCTGTCTGTAAGACCCACACAGTGAGAAACAGCAGAGGAAGAACGATGAGTAAGCAGCTCTCCAACTGGACGCTGTTGGGCAACTCCCCATCATCCCTTTATAATGACTCTGGCCTCTGACCAGCCAGGAGGAGGGTTACACACACACTCACAAATATTTTCAAAATCAGCGTTCACAACCACTAGGGCTCATCCTATACGACAGTATGCTGTCCCACCCAATCCAATCCAAATGCTCTCTGAGCTCGAGGCATGCGGTTTACAATAAAATCAATGATCTGTGCCAAGAACCGTCAACAGCAATGCATTCTCTGATGTTACTTTAATCTAATCATATGTCCAGAGTGAGCCATAAAGGTGATATTTCATAAGGCTCGCTGATGTTGAAGGGGAGCAAAAAGCCATCCAAATGTAACTCAGCTCTCTCAAAGAGCAGATTGATAGAGTCCCAGCTGCTTTAAGAGACACATCAACACATTAATAGCTTCTGAGCATCTGTGTGCCCTAAGAGAGGCAGCTGCATTTGAGGTCTAAGTGAGCTTTTGTTTGCTTGTGCTTTTATTGATTTGTGCTTATTAAGAGTGTGTGAATGTAAGAGAAAGTTCAGGAGCACTATATATACTGCCATGGTGCTTAGAAGAAAAGCTTAAGAGGCAATTTTGCTGACACTTACAGTACCATGGTTATTTGACATTGTTAAGGTGCACTCTCACTGAATATTTCTTCATGTAGAATTAGAAATAGTGGTACTTATTTACATGTCTCCCAATAAGAACGTTCTACACTCCAAAAAGGTGCAGCTTGATCCACTAAATGTTTCGGTAGTGACAATTTTAGATACTTCTGAATCTAGCTCAAAGATGCTAATCAGCATATGGTTACATATAAAAACTAAATGTTATGGGGAAAAAATGTGCTTAATTGCAAAAAGATAGGTGTTCGCTAGTGACGTTCCTTAAAGTTACACACAGACTTGAACACATTTACCTCAAAATGATGAGACCTATCTACTCACACACACCTTGTATCTAGATGAGAAAGGGGGACAGAGGAATATTTCTTGATCATAATTTTTTTTTAAAGCTTCATAATTTACAAAAGAAAATATGAAATAAATAAATATATATATTTTTTTTTAACTTCACTTTTTAAAAGAATCAAAAAGATACTTCTAAAAAAATATTTCAATAATGGGTTTTTTTTTTTTCATTTAGGGGTTAGGGTTTGGGGCCACCTCACAATTGAAAGGACCCAATAAATGATGATTTTATACATGTTAAGCTTACTAATATTTTAAATATTATTGTGGGTTTCAATAGATAATAGAAGGATCTTAATAAACATCTAAGATTTAATTACTTAAATGCTTTTTAAATGTGTTATATATATATATATATATATATATATATATATATATATATATATATATATATATATATATATATATTCACCAAAATTAAATGTTAGCAATACTTTGGTATGCCCATTATAATGAATAAAATTAATTATTGCATTTTAACATTTTTCATATTTTTTTCATAAAATAATGTCATATATCTATCTTAAACCAAGCATTTTGTCATGAGGCACTTCACTAAGTTTGTACTTAGAAAATTATAAACAAAATGTGCATAGTTTTTATGATTTTTGGCAATAATGTAAGCATTTATTTGTGTTCCTTTCTTGTGAAAAATATTTTTTCTATAAAAATGCAAGATATTTTATTGATTTTTTTTTAGTATTTATTTTAAAATAAAATTTAATAAATTTTTTAAAATAAATTTAATAATTTTAATGAAAAAAATATAAAATAGTTACAGTTTCAGTAAATATATACTTACCAATTTATATTACTGATTACAGCGATTACTTAATCTATAATAAGCTTAATTTATATAGAAGGAAGGCAAGTTCATGCTTAAAAAAAATCATGGCAATAAATAATTTAAATGATACAATATCAGAAATATAGATATTTCTGGGTGGTTACTGTGTTGAATACAGAATGCAAAATGACTTAATTTTTCAGTGAATTCACCCTTCAGATTCTGAAGCTCTTTCCTTGTTGATTACAAAGTTCCAGAAACTGTAGTCAGAGAACAAAATGTACTTTTAGCAGAAAGAGTTTTACACTCTCAGCAATGGCACTTCTTGCACTCCCTCTCACACAAATTTGTTTCAGAAAAGTTGAAATAAAAGCAGTGACTGCGTAGTCAATGTACCCTTGAAAGTGAGAAAAATGTGTAATTGTGGACTTTGCAGAGAGAGCTGCTTCTCTGCCTCCTTACTTTTAAGAGATTTTCAAGTGAGACAAACAAACCTTTGATAGTACAGTGTGAGAGAGAGAGATGTCTTGCTGATTGTAGTGCTGCATTGAAAGATAAGCTCTGGGTAATTGTAGTGCCATGAGGATGAAGGATGGGTGCATGTGTGAGATGCAGTGCTCATTCATTCATTCTTTCATTCATTCACTCTTCTTCTCCTCAGAGATATACCTCTATTCAGCACTCCTGGAATCACTTTCCATTTCAAAACCTCTATGATTTTCCAGTCACATCCCCCAGCTTCTGTTTGACTTCCCTGATATGATTTCCGATTCACAAGCGCAGCCGTTTACTTTCCATCGCTGCTGACATGGTTCATGACCCGCAGGACTTGCGATAGCATCACAGGAATTTCTTTAAATTGCTTATTATTTCTTCAGTTGACATAAGATAATGATTTTCGAAGCCGGGTGTCCTTCTGAGGTAAATTAGCTCGGTGCGATCATGAGCAACCCTGCGGACTGTTATTATTTCACTTCCTACAGAAGTCGATACCATTTTCGTTTACGGAGCTGGACAGAAGCAGCGGACAGAGTTGCTATATTAGATGGAGTTGGTATAAAGGTCATTCAATTTATTTCATACAGATTTCCTTTTCTCACTTTCACTCACCCTGCATACTGATAGGACTATGCAGAGCTCCCAAAGTCAGTGCTTTGTTCTGTATCCTCTCTTTTTATCTTTCTTTTTTTATCTCATTCTGTCTCTCCCTCAGCCAAGATATCTTTATCATTCAACCAATTAAGCATAAACTAAGAGTAATGCGACTGTCAGCAGTATGTCAATCCTTGACAGGAACCACCTACCAGCCAATTATAGACTAATGTAAGCATTGTATGTTCTGATAAAAATCTATGATTTCTGATGAGTAGTGGCAGTATGAACTTTAAAGGTAAAGAACTGGAAATGGTATTGTGATTTTTGTTTTATTAGGTAAGATTTTTAGTTTATTAAAGATACAGATCAGTGGAACAATGGAATTTGCATAAGATAAAATTGACAGTGTCATAGGCTACATTAGTATTGCATTAAGCTACAAGCTACTCATTGTAAATTTCAAACTTATTGCCTCAGAAAAATGTAGTTTGGTTGCCTAATTTATTGAAGTTTACTCACATGCCAGTTCATGACAACTTGAATACAATATATATATGTGTGTGTGTGCGCGTATATATATATATATATATATATATATATATATATATATATATATATATATTTCACGAGTTCGCACTAACATATAATTTAGGTTGAGCAATTAGTAAGCATTTTTGGCGTGCTGTCCAGAGGGAGGGCTCTGAGCTCGGGAGAGAGCCCGAACCCCCCATCCCAAGATTGGGATGAAATTGGATTAAGAGTGAGGAGTTGAGGTGGAGGCGGGATGCTAGAAAACTGTCATAGAACGGAGGTGAGTTGGCTGTATATATATGCACGTGTTGTGCTTGTAGCTGATGAGCTCCACCTGGGCCAGACTGATTGATTATCTGATCGTGCTCCTCCCGAACCTTGTTAGTAAAACATGATTTCACGAGTTCGCACTAACATGTAATTTAGGTTGAGCAATTAGAGCAGAGCTGCGGCTCGTTGCGTCGGACGGCGAGCCCCACCTGCTACCAGATGAGGAGCACGATGGAAAACCAAGTGAGGGACTCGCTGCGTCCGAAGGGAGCTGCGGCTCTGCTGCACCGGAAGGGAGAGCCCTGTTCGATGCTGAATGCGCTATGAGGCTCGAAACAGCGGATGGAGGGCTCTCACTGCGACCGAAGGGAGCCGCAGCTCTGCTGCACCGGAAGGGAGAGCTGTCCAATGCTGAATAAGTCATTAGGCTCGAAACGACAGATAGAAGCGCTGTGAAGGTTGTAACAATTGAAGTGGTCACTACGGCGGCAGAATCAAATTAAGCAGGGCACTGCAGCGGCAGAATCAAATTAAGCAGGGCACTGCAGCGGCAGTATCAAAAGAGCGGGCACTGCAGCGGCAGTATCAAATTAAGCAGGGCACTGCAGTGGCAGTATCAAAAGAGCGGGCACTGCAGCGGCAGTATGAAATGAGCGGCAGTATCAAATTAAGCAGGGCACTGCAGCGGCAGTATCAAATGAGCGGGTCACTGCAGCGGCAGTATCAAATTAAGCAGGGCACTGCAGCGGCAGTATCAAATGAGCGGGTCACTGCAGCGCAGTATCAAATTAAGCAGGGCACTGCAGCGGCAGTATCAAATGAGCGGGTCACTGCAGCGGCAGTATCAAATTAAGCAGGGCACTGCAGCGGCAGTATCAAATGAGCGGGTCACTGCAGCGCAGTATCAAATTAAGCAGGGCACTGCAGCGGCAGTATCAAAAGAGCGGGTCACTGCAGCGGCAGTATCAAATTAAGCAGGGCACTGCAGCGGCAGTATCAAATGAGCGGCAGTATCAAATGAGCGGGTCACTGCAGCGGCAGTATCAAATTAAGCAGGGCACTGCAGCGGCAGTATCAAATGAGCGGGTCACTGCAGCGGCAGTATCAAATTAAGCAGGGCACTGCAGCGGCAGTATCAAATGAGCGGGTCACTGCAGCGCAGTATCAAATTAAGCAGGGCACTGCAGCGGCAGTATCAAATGAGCAGGGCACTGCAGCGGCAGTATGAAATGAGCGGGGCACTGCAGCGGCAGTATCAAATTAAGCGGGGCACTGCAGCAGCAGTATCATATTAAGCGGGGCACTGCAGCGGCAGTATCAAATTAAGCGGGGCACTGCAGCGGCAGTATCAAATGAGCGGGGCACTGCAGCAGCAGTATCATATTAAGCGGGGCACTGCAGCGGCAGTATCAAATGAGCAGGGCACTGCAGCGGCAGTATCAAATGAGCGGGTCACTGCAGCGCAGTATCAAATTAAGCAGGGCACTGCAGCGGCAGTATCAAATGAGCAGGGCACTGCAGCGGTAGTATCACATGAGCGGGCACTGCAGCGGCAGTGTCAAATTGAGCAGGGGAATTTTTATTTTATTTTTATTTTATTTTTTTTAACTGATCAGAGTTAGATGGGCTTCCTTTTTATGAAAATGATTGGTCCTGATGTAGCTCTTGAAAGTGTCCGATTACCATCGACCAAGAACTTGGATCTGCTGCTGTGAGAGGCCTTTTTGAGCTGCTGTGGTTGCTGCCCCAATTCGGAAGGAGTGGCTGGAAAATCTTTCTGCGAGTGTGCCTGATAGGACGAGAATTAATTTTAGATGTTTATGAAACCAAAAACGTGTGACGAGGTGGTAAAGGTCATCGACAAAAAGAGGGTCGAGAGGAGATGTGGACTGAGAGCTTCTGAATTGGAGGTAAGAAAAAGGGTCTGATACGGTTGAATTGGGAGGTTGAAAATGTAAACGTGGTGACCTCTTTTTTCCTGGTCTGATTTACTTTGTTTGATGAAATACAGGTGCATCTCAATAAATTAGAATGTCGTGGAAAAGTTCATTTATTTCAGTAATTCAACTCAAATTGTGAAACTCGTGTATTAAATAAATTCAATGCACACCGACTGAAGTAGTTTAAGTCTTTGGTTCTTTTAATTGTGATGATTTTGGCTCACATTGAACAAAAACCCACCAATTCACTATCTCAACAAATTAGAATACTTCATAAGACCAACAAAAAATTGTTTTAGTGAATTGTTGGCCTTCTGGAAAGTATGTTCATTTACTGTATATGTACTCAATACTTGGTAGGGGCTCCTTTTGTGTGCAGTGTGTGCAGGTGCCAAATCCTTCTGGAAAATGAAATCAGCATCTTTAAAAAGCTGGTCAGCAGAAGGAAGCATGAAGTGCTCAAACATTTCTTGGTAAACGGGTGCAGTGACTTTGGTTTTCAAAAAACACAGTGGACCAACACCAGCAGATGACATTGCACCCCAAAACATCACAGACTGTGGAAACTTAACACTGGACTTCAAGCAACTTGGGCTATGAGCTTCTCCACCCTTCCTCCAGACTCTAGGACCTTGGTTTCCAAATGAAATACAAAGCTTGCTCTCATCTGAAAAGAGGACTTTGGACCACTGGGCAACAGTCCAGTTCTTCTTCTCCTTAGCCCAGGTAAGACGCACAAGAGGAATACAACAACTGTAGCCAAATTCCTTGACACGTATGTGTGTGGTGGCTCTTGATGACTTGACCCCAACCTCAGTCCATTCCTTGTGAAGTTCACCCAAATTATTGAATCGATTTTGCTTGACAACCCTCATAAGGCTGCGGTTCTCTTGGTTGGTTGTGCATCTTTTTCTTCCACACTTTTTCCCTTCCACTCAACTTTCTCTTAACATGCTTAGATACAGAACTCTGTGAACAGCCAGCTTCTTTGGCAATGAATGTTTGTGGCTTACCCTCCTTGTGAAGGGTGTCAATGATTGTCTTCTGGACAACTGTCAGATCAGCAGTCTTCCCCATGATTGTGTAGCCTAGTGAACCAAACTGAGAGACCATTTTGAAGGCTCAGGAAACCTTTGCAGATGTTTTGAATTGATTAGCTGATTGGCATGTCACCATATTCTAATTTGTTTAGATAGTGAATTGGTGGGTTTTTGTTAAATTTGAGCCAAAATTATCACAATTAAAAGAACCAAAGACTTAAACTACTTCAGTCTGTGTGCATTGAATTTAATACACAAGTTTCACAATTTGAGTTGAATTACTGAAATAAATGAACTTTTCCACGACATTCTAATTTATTGAGATGCACCTGTAGGAGATGGTTTTGCTGTCAAGCACGGAAAGATCGTAGATGGTTGGATGGTGTTTAGGGTTGAATTTGGAAGTTATAGTGAATTCTGAGCATCTCAAGAAACCCAAAAAAGCCAGTGTAGACATAGCGTCCAGTGTACGAGCGGTATGAAGTGAGTGGTACCCTGTGCGGAGAATATGGATGCATTTTGAAAGAATGTCTAAAGCTATTGGTTGTCTAGCGTCCGGGTTTGGAGGATGAGAGCGCTGAATTCCTTTGATCAAAAGAGATGTTTGAGAATTGTTTATTTTGGGAGAAGGGGCGCCGTAGATTAATTTGTGAAAAAATTTAATGCAGCTTAGATAACCTTTGATGGACCTGGCTTGGAGGTTCTTACAGATGTTGAGGTAGGAGACGAAGGATGTGATCGAGAGAAGGGAGAAATCGGGAAATGGCAGGTTGTACGAGCTTTAAAGCATTTCCAAGCAGTTAGATAAGATTGGATGGTTGAAACTGCATGGCGGATCGAATCGAGTGACGCGTTGAGGAGGGGATTTAAGGGATGATCTATAGATTGCTGTTAAACAATCTATATTGTATAAAGCACTTTAGAAAGGAAGTTGACTTTCTGACTTGGCTTGTATGCATGTTCAGTATAGATAGATAGATAGATAGATAGATAGATAGATAGATTTTATTTATATAAACCTAAGATATAACCTAATCTAACACATGAACACAAGCATTCACACATTCATACAAGTTGCAGAAAGAGAGAAAGTAAGGAAAGGATGAGTTAAGAGAATGAAAATGTGATATCCCAAGTTTACAGCAATATGTGCAATTGCATAGACCTGAACAACCATCAATCACTTATTTAACCCTTGCACTGAGTTTCTCAATGAAGCTAAAATTTATATTAAATGTACCAGCTCAGCAAAAATCTGGAGTTGTATTACTTGCGTTGCCTTGGTGTTAAGGGATTTCCTCTTGTTGTTGTCTTGCAGAAAGGGGTTTTCCCGAGGTTGCGGATTGGCTGAGTTCAGTGGTCTTTCGTAGTAAAGTCTTGGGCGTTGGCTCTTGATGCTGAGTTGGTCTGGTTGAAGTTTGGGCGGGTGCAGTCGGAGCTGGACTTTGCGGCAAACTTAACTTAACGAAACTCTCATGGAAAGACAAGAAATTAAAGTAAAAGAAGAAAAGGATGTAACGAGACTAGATGGCTTTTCTTCTCATCCTGGTGTTAGGTAGCAGCTGGCATGTAGGCCAGAGCACGCTCAAAGAGCAGCGTCAAAACGGGGTGGCAAAAGAGAAAAAGAAGAGGAGATCTTAGAAGAGCTAAGAAGCAGAAAAGCAAAAGCAAAAGCATAATTTGATGGTGTCCTGATTATTTAAACTTGGCTTTCAGACCGTCCTATCTGGACGTCTTGACCAATTAGAAATGATCTTAGCCTAGGGTTGTTGCTCTGTTTCTTCCCCATTATAAATCCTGTATCAGTCACATGATCCAAATTTTCCCGCTCTTGTAAAGTATAATTTTGGACATGATTTCTATAACAAGACTATGATACATTTGACAAAGAATTGATTGGAAGAAACATTTAAAGCATGATTTTTCAAACTCATACATACCAAACAAGGATATGAACCCTTAAGCTATTCCCTAGTTATTAAAAAGACATACACAATATGTGATTAAAACATGATAGTTAATTGTGTGGGTTACATACATGATAAGGGGTTGTGCATAGAAATGTCATTTTAGGATGATTTTGGGTGCATATGAAAAAGAAAGTCTCTGGGTGTACTTCTGCATAGAACAAAAAGGTTAAAAGAGGTTTGGAAGGAATTTCAGTCTGGTTCTTTATTCTATGTGGAGACCCGCCCAAGAAAGTCTGTAGCTCATGATTTCTATCACAGATTTACATGTGACGGCCATCTCTTTGACCATCAGTCCTGATTACTTGCCCCAAATTTGACGATCTCCTTCCTGTATTAGAATTGTCAATAAGTGTTCTTTTGTTTGAATGTTGCAAGCTGTTCTGTGAAAGAGGCTTGTTGGTAAGGCTTTCTTAGATGGCTGGAGCTAGGAATCTGATTTATGGCATCCTGTTGCAGCCTTGGGGCCCCTCTGTGGAATTTGGCTCTTTGGGTTGTTCAACATCAATCCGATCAAATCTTAATTTGTCTGATTCACTCTCTGATATCCTACATCACACATGATCACTGTGTGTAGGTCATCAGTAAACGAGTGTGGCATTAAAATGGCAGTGTTTCCTAAATTAAACAAAAGAGCCAATGGACATTGGCATGCGATTATTGCATCCAGCTGCCGCTGATCACAGCGTGAGCATAAGAGGCAGCTGATGCACCGCATCAATCATGCTTTCGCTGAGGAGCCGAGCCGGCAACCCGGCAGCTCAGCGGTGGTACAGCGACTGTGGCGACGGGACGTGACGCCTCCGTTCCCTCCTTCAGGGAACGAGGGTTACATACGTAACCGAGACGTTCCCCTTTCAGTCGGTCACTCCGAGTCACGTCGGATGACCGACAAAATTGGGATCCCTACCAAAGCGCCACAGGAGCTGCCCCTTCCAGTGCCCTGTGTAGGCCTCCTGATCCTTCCTATAAGGCAGACGATAGGGCCGGGCTCTACACAGAGAAGGTCAACTACTGTTGTTCCTTGAGCAACCCAAACAGTAGGACTAGGATAACACCGGGAAGCGTGCCCTTCCACTTGGAAGAGGCACACTGCGGAGTCACCTCCTCCCAGAGGGGGTTAAGTGACATTCAGACATGTGAAGTAACCCCGTAGGGCCCTATTGCACATGGAAGTCTCTGAGATGCTCAGGCTGCATCATTAGAAATGGCAGAACGTGGTCTGCCAGGGGAAACACGGCTCTAATAAGCATACCGTGGAATACACATGTGGGATCCCGGCAGGGTCTCTCATATGGGCACTAGCCTCGCACCAGATTTCAAGAATTCATTGGCTGAAGGCCTGGCGCCGGACACCCCGCCGCGTCCGGATGCCGGAGTGCTGGAGGACTCAACAGGGTTTGCCTGGTTAAGGAACTCTCTGGAGAATTAGGCGTAAGGACGCCGCAAGCCGACTCTGAGCCGGCCCTCTCAGTGCCACTACCCGTTTGAGGTGAGAACACAGGAGGAAACCGGTTCGACACGTAGGCTATAAAACCTAGCGAACGTGTTGGGAGTCGCCCAACCCGCAGCTCTACAGATGTCTGCTAGCGAGGCACCACGAGCCAGCGCCCAGGACGATGCGACACCCCTAGTGGAGTGAGCACGCAACCTGAGCGGGCAGGGCACACCTTGTGTTTCGTAGGCCAAGGTGATGGCATCCACTATCCAGTGGTCCATCCTCTGCTTGGAGACAGCCTTCCCCTTCTGCTGTCCTCCGTAACAGACAAAGAGCTGTTCTGAGGTCCTGAAGCTCTGAGTTCTATCCACGTACTGACGAAGTGCGCGTACAGGACAGAGCAAAGCTAGGGCTGAGTCTGCCTCCTCCAGGGGCAGCGCTTGCAGGTTCACCACCTGGTCCCTGAAGGAAGTGGTAGGAACCTTGGGCACATAGCCGGGCCAGGGCCTCAGTGTTGCACTGGAGTCGGCCGGCCCAAACTCAAGGCACGACTCCGTCGACCGAAAATGCCTGCAGGTCCCCCACCCTCTTGATTGAGGCCAACGCAGTCAGGAGTAGGGTTTTCATAGAAAGAAACTTCAACTCGACTGACTGCAATGGCTCAAAGGGGGCAGTTTGTAGGGCTCTTAGCACCAATGCCAAATCCCAAGAGGGAAGGGAGGGAGGCCTCGGAGGATTTAACCTCCTGGCCCCCCTAAGAAACCTGACAACCAGATCGTGCTTCCCCACCGACCTCCCCTCTATGGGGTCGTGGTGGGCAGAAATAGCAGCAACGTATACCTTAAGGGTGGAGGGGGACAGCCTACGCTCCAACCCTTGTTGCAAAAAGGAAAGCACGGCTCTGATCGAACATCTCCGGGGGTCCTCCTGGTAAGAGGAACACCATTTGATAAACAGGTTCCACTTCAGCGCATAGGCCCGTCTTGTGGACGGTACTCGTGCTGAAGCGATAGTGAGCGCTACCTTCTGGGGCAGGTCACTTAGAACCTCCATGTCCCGTCCAGGGACCACACATGAAGTTTCCACAAGTCTGGACGCGGGTGCCAGAGGGTGCCCCGTCTCTGAGAAAGCAGATCCTTCCTCAGAGGAATCGGCCAGGGAGGGGCTGTCGCGAGTAGCATGAGTTCCGGGAACCAGGTCCTGTTGGGCCAATATGGAGCCACTAACAGGACCTGCTCGTCGTCCTCCCTGATCTTGCACAGTGTCTGTGCTAGCAGGCTCACTGGGGGAAACGCATACTTGCGCAAGCCTTGGGGCCAGCTGTGTGCCAGTGCACCCGTGCTGAGCGTTGCCTCGGACAGGGAGTAGAGCCACTGGCAGTGGGTGGTTTCTGGAGATGCAAACAGGTCTACCTGAGCAACTCCGAACCGACTCCAAATCAGCTGGACCGCCTGGGGATGGAGTTTCCACTCCCCAGGAAGTGCCGCTCGAGACAGCTCGTCGGCCACCTGATTGAACACTCCCGGGATGTGGATGGCACGAAGGGACCTCAGATGCTTCTGACTCCAGAGGAGGAGGTGGCAGGCGAGTTGCGACATGCGACGGGAGCGCAAACCGCCTTGCCGGTTGATATACGCAACGGTTGCAGTGTTGTCCGTACGGACCAGAATGTCCCTGCTCCGAAGGCGCCCTCTGAGGCGGCGCAGGGCAAGGCGTACTGCCAGCAACTCGAGGCAATTGATATGCCAACGCAGAAGGGGGCCCGTCCAAACCCCTGATACTGCGTGCCCATTGTACGTGGCACCCCAGCCGGTGGCTGAGGCATCCGCGTTTCCACGCCCACCTCGGCCCACCTCGGGATTCGGCCATGGAGCCAGTGCTGAAGCGGTCTCATATGGAGCAGCCGAGCGGAACTATGGGCGCAGCTGCAGCCATATGCCCCAGGAGCCTCTGAAAGAGTTTCAGTGGGACCGCTGTCCTGCCTGATAAAGTCTTGAGGCAGTTCAGCACCGACTGAGCACATTCCTGGGTGAGGCGTAATGTCTGGTTGACCGAATCCAACTCCATGCCGAGAAAAGAGATCCCCTGCGTTGGCACGAGTTTGCTCTTTTCCGAATTGACCCGAAGGCCCAACTGGCTGAGGTGCCTGAGCACCAGGTCCCTGTGTGCGCACAACTGCTCTCGAGAGGTAGTTGAGAATACGCACACCCCGTTCTCTCAACAAGGGCCGCCTCTGCAACTTTGGTGAAGACACGAGGCAAAAAAGGGACAGCCCGAAGGGCAGGACCTTGTACTGATATGCCTGACCATCGAACGCGAACCGCAGGAATGGCCTGTGTCGCGGGAGAATCAAACATGAAAGTATGCGTCCTTCAGGTCGATCGCTGCAAACCAATCTAGGGGACGGACGCACCCAAAAATGTGTTTCTGCGTCAACATCTTGAACGGCATCTTGTGAAGTGCACGGTTCAAAACTCGCAGATTCAAGATCGGTCTTAACCCACCGCTTTTCTTGGGCACAATGAAGTAAGGGCTGTAAAACCCCGACCTCATATCGGCTGGAGGGACCGGCTCTATTGCGTCCTTCGCCAGCAGGACTGCAATTTCCACGCGCAAGACAGGGGCATCGACGGTCTTGACTGAAGTGAACCGGGTGCCCCTGAACTTGGGGGGGGGGGCCGGACAAACTGAATCGCGTAGCTGAGTCTGATGGTCCGCAGGAGCCACCGAGACGGACTGCGGAGCGCTAACCAGGCTCCGAGAGACCGCACCAGTGGAACCAACGGGGCCACCAACGCGCCCGCGGTGGGGCAGTGAGGTGGTACACAGGGACCGGCCCCAGGGCCTGTGACGGCAGGGGGCGGGGTCTGGGTGTGTAGTGTAACACTCACCTGATTTCTCCTCGTGTGGGAGGAGACGCAGGAACCCGGCTTGAGGCTTGTGAAAGCCCGGCGTGTGACGACTTGAAGCGGGGACTGGAGTGCTACCACCCTTACCTGGTTCCATGAATGGGCAGGAGGAGTGCTCTTGGGCAACCACCCGTTGCCTGCTGGCGAGAGAGGAGGAGGGAAGTGATCCTGTGATGCACGGATCACCACTCTCCTCCTCTTGAGACCCAGAGATTGAGGAGACCGCTCTTTACTGATGTTTTGGGTACCGCTGGCTGCTGGGTCAGCGGCGGAACAAAATGAAACAAAAGATACTCCACCCGGCCCTCCTCCGGGGGAGGGAGTGGTGCAGTCACCATCTCCCGACGAGCAGTCTCCTCCATCTCTGGGTCAACCGTCCCAGGGCCTCTTGCACTTGCGCTTGCCACCAGGTTTGGCGGGGGCCTGGACGGGCTGGGTGTCCTGCCTGCGACCGGCTCCACGACGCTGCCTGGTGAAAGGCTGCTGCGGCTGCGCGAGAGTGGGGGCGGCCGCAGGGGGGCGCCCACGGCGACGAGCAGGCTGAGTGGCTGCAGCCGGAGTGGAAGCAGCAGTTTTCCTCCGGCGCATGATGTGTTTGCCTCAGTCTGCTTCTGGGCTGCCGAGAACTGTGGGCAAGCTCTCGACAGCGTCGCCGAAAGGGCCGGTCTGCGACACGGGAGCATTCAGGAACTGTACCTTCTCCTGCTCCTTCATGTTAGCGAGACACAGCCAGAGATGGCGCTCCTGGACATCGCACGACCCAGAGACTGTGCGGTCACCTTCGTCGCTCGAAGCGTGAGGTCCGTCGCAGCGCGCAGCTCATGTAGAACCGCCAGGTCGTGACCACCCTCGTGCAGGTCTTTCAGGGCTTTGGCCTGGTGGACCTGCAGTAACACCATGGCGTGGAGGGCAGAAGCCGCCTCCCCACAGGGTCTATAAGCACTGCCAGTTAGACCTGACGAATACTTACAGGCCCGTGAGGGGAGACACGGGTCACCCTGCAGGGTGAAAGCGGCTGTTGGACTCAGTTGTATGGCCACAGACCGCTCCACCGAGGGGATGCCGCATACCCCAAAGCGGCCCCACCATCGAGGGTGGTGAGAGCGGAGGAACCACAAGATTTGTTTCGGGCAGTGAAAGGTGCCTTCCACGACCTTGTAAGCTCCTCATGCACTTCCGGAAAGAATGGCACCGGAGGGGGGCGCTGAGAACCAGCGCGACCCCCACCGAGAAACCACTCATCCAGCCTCGAAGGATCGGGACACGGTGGAGGATTCCACACGAGCCCGACATTCTCGGCGGCCCGGGAAAGCATAGCCGTCATCTCTGGGTCTGGCACGGACAACTCTAGCACACCCGAAGGGGGCAACGCAGCCGGGTCGTCATCCCCGGAGAGAGAGGGCCCGCCCTCCGATGCAGTGATCGACATCTGGTCGTCAGATGGGGCACCGAAGGAAACGCGTGGCCAGCGTGCTCCTTCGGCAGCTCCACCGGCTGCGGAGTGCTTGAGGGGTGAGGAGCTCCATTTGGGGAAGCCCTCACCGTAATCCTCAAATCACCTCTGACTCCACCGGATCCAGTGTGCACACCGGATCGTGGCAGAGGGACTCCGCCATGTTTGACATAGCGGAGTCGCACTCCGAGATGGTCATGTCCCCGCAAGAAGAACATGAACCATCCACGAAAGCCACCTCAGCGTGCTGAATGCCCAGACACGTGAGGCAGCGATCACGACCGTCCTGAGGCGCCAGGAAACGACCACACCCAGAAACGCACGGGTGAAAAGACATCTTTAAAAAGACACGATCACCCGTGTTACTCTTTTAGAAAAATTGCTCTTTCAGAGAAATGCTCTTTTAGTACTGAAGCACGCAGGGGAGCTGGCCACCGCACACTCATAGTGTGGCTGTCAGCAGGAAGACGATCTTTCTCTCCCGGACACCGTGACCACCGCTGCCGCGCCGTAACGCCCACACTCGCTTGCAGAACACTCTCTTGGAAGGGAGAGCAGTAGCTTCAACCACTACCGCTCGGCTCCGAAGCGAAAGGATGAATTGATGCGGTGCACCAGCTGCCTCTTATGCTCACGCTGTGATCAGCGGCAGCTGGATGCAATAATCGCATGCCAGTGTCCATTGGCTCGTTTAGTTACACTCGAAGTGGATTGGTCTCTCTGGCGAGATCCCAATTTCGTCGGTCATCCGACGTGACTCGGAGTGACCGACTGAAAGGGGAACTGTGTTTAGAGTTTTGCAAAAAGTTTGTTTTACAATATCAAACTGAGTTTAAAGCATGTAATGTGCTTATAGTTTTGCAGACTTGGTCTAAAGATTAGGTATATGAGTGAAAGGTTCCACTAAGTGGGCCTCAAGTATCACTTTTAGTGTCTAAGCAATTTTAAAAAACTGTACGATAACTCGAAGTTAAGTACTCCCCGTAAATGCACTGCTGTATTAGCAGGGGATGAGTTTGGTTAGGTTGGAAAACTTATGGTGCCATGGGGCTTAGTTTTGTGCTACATACTTTTGTGTAGGTGTAATGACACATGAACACTCCCCTCAGTCTCCCTGCTGCTATGCACAGACTAACACACACACACACACACACCGAGAGAACAGACCAGAGACGTTTTAAAGCTGTTTATAGAATGACCTATAGTAATAATTCAGGAGTTGGCAGCTAACAATACTACTCTGGAACAGGGTGCAATGTGTGTTAAATATTTGTGTTTGTTTGTGTGTGTGTGCGTGTGTGTGTGCGTGTGTGTGTGTGTGTGTGTGTGTGTGTGTGTGTGTGTGTGTGTGTGCGCGCATGTGTGTGTGTGCATGTGTGTTCATAAAGAGCAAGTGAGAAAGAAAGGGATGGAAAAGGGATGTTGGTAAAAAGCAAACGACCAGGAAAGAAAACCTGAGTGCAGGTTTATTTGGGCTCTTACTTTAGTTAGTATGATTTTGTATACATGTCCATTATTCACAGACCTCTCTAAGTGCTGCCAGGGGCTGGTTAAAGTGGTCTCATTACCTCCGCTTATTCTGTAGCTGTCAGGCCATTTCACTGTGAAGACTTTACTGGTCGAGTGCAACAAGCTCTTTGGGAGTCTCTCTTTTGCACATTATTACTGTATTTTAAGTTAAGCAATATATCCAAGAAGCCAGGGAGATTTCAATTGGACATAATGCAATTTATCACACATCACAAATAATGCTGTGGGCAATAAATGCTGTGTAAAACTTTTTTACATTTTCCGCAGAAAATATGAGTGGTGCTTATCCATGCAAAACTTGCCACCGTGCTGCTAGGATGCTCTGGATGGTTGCCAGAGCACTGGTATGTGGTTGTTAATGTGTGCTGAGTGCTTGTTATTTCATTGCTATGCTGTTGCTAAGTGTTTGCTTACTTCAAAATAGCTCACTATCATGTCTTATGATAATTTGGCCTTTAGATTGGACTGAGGTCCTTTCTTCAATGTAAGACATTTTTTGTAGCTTTATTGTCTGACAGACAAAATCTAATAGCACACCTCTCCTACCAGCCACACTTTTGAGGTACATTCATGTCCGCAGCACAAAAGGTGCAAGTTACAAAAACCTTCAGTATTGTTGATGCTTGCCTTAGACCATTATCATCATCATCCCCATCATCTGTTCCTAGAAGAGAATTGAATGATTGCAGACTATAGCCTTACTTCTCACATGATCTGAGCGAAGGTCAAGGGTCATTCTGACCTCAGCTGCAGTATGTACAGAAATTATATAGATATACAGAGAGCCATATACAAGTATTGCACAGTAACAATATACAGTATAAGACGTGCTGTCTTACATACTTGTATTTACACTGACATATACAAATCACTTGCTTTTATCTTACTTGTGTGCGTGTGTGTGTGTGTGTGTGTGTGTGTGTGTGTGTGTCTATTTAAAGAGCACTCAAGCAGACTTGCGGAGCCAAGTGAGGAGACTCTGGACAAGAGGGTAGGGTCAGAAACCTGACACACATACACACACTATATATTATTTACAAATCTATTGACTAAAAGACACACAAAAAAAGAAAGAATGTCATAGTTACAGTTTTTTCCCATTACATGTACCCAATTGCCCAAACATGCTCTAACTATATTCATTTGTAATTTGTGGAAGAACATT
Source organism: Spinibarbus caldwelli (assembly GCA_039654775.1). Taxonomy (NCBI): domain Eukaryota; kingdom Metazoa; phylum Chordata; class Actinopteri; order Cypriniformes; family Cyprinidae; genus Spinibarbus; species Spinibarbus caldwelli. The sequence goes on along the minus strand of CM077224.1, from coordinate 12,813,038 downwards.
TTCCTCATAAAAAAAACATGACTGTAAATTAAACTTGGTTCATGGAAAAATAAGCACCCTGAGATTTCAGAGCCAAGTGGATTTTTGGTGCTACAGCAAAAAAAAATCAAAATAAAAAAAATCAAAATAAAAAAAACCACACACACACACACACATAAAGGGCAGAGGGTTTGGCGGAAACCATTTTATTTCCAAATTTGGTTGAGCTGCACCATTCAGTTTCATTGTATGGAAAAATAGCCTGGGTATTCTGCTAAACTTCTTGTTTGTATTCCACAAAAGAACATGAGTGTGAGTTTATGATGTTCTTCACATACTTATCTCTTCAGTGCAAATGGAACTGAATGATTTGCTATTGCTTTTCAGTGTGGTTTGGTACATAACAGTATGTACTGGGTCTCAGAAGGTTGAAATTACTCACAATTACCTTTCTTTTATGTTAATCCCTTATTTTCTAGTCACGTTGAATGTATTTGTATTTTTTTTTTTTTCAATTCCATAAAACAGTATATAATATTTTAAAGTAAGCACAAATGTTTTTATTTATTTGTTTGTTTGTTAGTTTGCTTGCCATAACTATACATGATTATATGGTTATTTGCATTGTATTATTTGTACATTTATGGCTTTCACACTTCTTGGTAACCTTTTTAATTTCTTAACCAGGAAATACTGAGGCAACGTTTTCATTTCAGACATTTCTTTTTTTTTTTTTTTTTTTTTTTTTAGTATTGTTTTATTATTATTTCTATTATTTATTTATTTTTATTTTTTGTTTTGTTTTGTTTTGTTTTGTTTTTATTTATTTATTTTTCTTTTTAAGAATCAGTACAATTTCTAGACAATTAGCACCGACAAACAATTTCAGATTACCTGGTAGCAGGATCCTTGAACCTGCTGCCAGTTTCTAATGATGCCAAATAAAACTTCCTTTCCACCAGTATGAATGTACATTCTGCCCTAAACCCCTTTTAAAGACTGCCCTGCTAATATGAACATATTCAACCATGCAGTCCAAAATCCATTACGCACTTGAATACAGATACACATAAGTGCTCTTTTTACCAGCTTTCTCATTGTGATGTGCATGTGTGTGTCTAAAATATTCCCTATTTTCCTACTATTCACACATGGAAAATAAACATGTCCAGGTGTGCTGCAAATTAAAAGAGAAATAATTAAGAGCCCATCTTTGATTACCAAACTGTAGTACAGAATGAGAGCATGCATAAGTTTTGAAATGTAATGTTTTAGACAGTACCAGTGGACACCTGGCTTTCAAATCACTTCAATTTACACCTGATAGTTGGGCAGCAGAGAAAGAGAGAGAGACAACATATCTTAATTACTGAACCATATGCTCACACTTTTTAATCATTTAGTCTCAAACACTCCACACACAGAGGTATTTTAATTAATAAACACATTTATACGAGAGCGGTCAAATGTCTGCAGTAATGAACATCTGTGAAGCAGAGCTCCAAACTTTCATTAAACATGGGCTTATTTGCTTTTTCTCCCCCCAATATGAAATCAAGAAAGGCATTACGAACACAGCAGAGGATCAGCCAACTCAGTAAATTCTTAAGGTGTGTGCTTGTCTCTCATGGACAGTTTCAGTACTCCCTATATAGGCTACATGAGTGATCCTCTGTCTGTCTATCTATCTCACCAAGGCTGCATCGATCAAAAAGTGTAATATTAAATATACTTATACAACAGTTCTTTCTGGTCCTCAAATCTGATCGGCTGAGAGGAGTGCAATATTCTAGTGATATTGGAACTCCAACCATTTCGCCATTTGTATATATATATATATATAGCTGCATTGTAATATTTGCACTTGTCATTGTTTTCATCAGAGCAGACCTGGGTTAAAACCAACCAGTTGAGAATCACACATAATTTCATTATATGCTGTGAACAAGCCCGTATGTGGAAGGATGACCATCAAATTGATTTATACACACACAATTCATCTTTTTATAGCCGGTATGTTTGTAAGGATCATTGTAGAGATGAATGATATTAAACCCTAAAGTCCTAAATTCTTTGGTTTTATAAAATATACACATACTTGAGTAAAGCTCCAGGCTCAAACACTTTTGTGATGAAAAAGGAATGTGAGAGAAAACACTATTAAGTGCACACTGCAATTTTTTTTAGCAATTTTAGCAATTATACGAAGTTGAAACTATACATTATTGTGCTGGCAAGCTGCCTAGCTGTGCATTTTGACTAGAGTAAATACTTTTTTTTTATTTTATTCTATTTTATTTAAAGCAACAACTAAATCACAAATATTTTTCAAAACAGTATCAATTTTTATTCTTCATCAAAGTTAAATGTGGTTTCAGCTTGTCGTAAAAAATAAAATGACTGAAAACAAATTCACACGCAGCTCTTCTGACAGTTATAGCTCAGGCTGTGAGAAATTATAGCTCATTTTTGCTACGTTCTGCTAAGAACATAAATGTGAATGCAAAACATAGAAGGCATTTCCCTCTGTGGTCAGTGATGCGCTAGAATGTATAAAAAGGCACATGTGTTTCTTTATTTTGTATTTTTTATGATGACACCTAGTTACATTTCATGAAGGGGAACAAAAGGTGCAATACAAAGGCTTAAAATGACTGCAGTCTAGACTTGTGTTTCAAATAATATTTTCTGATGATTTCTTACCATGTTTTGAGTTAAAGTGTGTTTGCAAGCTCCTATCTCATGACACCAACTTCCCTTCCTGTGATGCCCTTCACTGCCCATGAGGAACAAGAGGATTACCTGAAGAAATGTGTTTTTATGGGCTTCCATCCTGATGTGTTTGTATGTGCGGCATGTTTTTAATTTCCAATGCATCATTATCATTCAAAGCACAGGTGCATGTCTGCACCACTATTATTTCTAAAGGTTAAATGCAACACTTATGGAATTATAACATGTTTTTATTTTTACTTCAAATAGATCACCTCTTGCTTTTGGCATATCAGCACAGAATATATTTCTGTGCGTTCCATGCTGTTCTGTGTAAACACCGTGTAAATGAAATACATAAACATGTGACTTCACCTTGCTTTAAATTGGCTTTAATTCCACAAGGTCAAAGAGATTTGTGCATTTAAACTGTAATTATATCTGAAAGTACAAATAACAAATTGATTGCTGTAAAATGCTGTTAAATGAGAGTCTAATTTTCCAGTTAAATTCTAAATGTAATTGAAGGGACAATATTGAAATAATCAGGTGGGTAATACACAGCCCAAGTGCTAAACCAGTTGATTAACAGTAAATGTTCTTTTACAGAGTGTTGACAGAGTGAGTTCTTGTGTTCAAAAACAGCTAGATGAAGTGCAAGAAAATGGAATAGAACATATTGATGTTCATTTATGTAAATTAATCTAAAATTATGGTAATACACTGATATACAGTATATCATATGTCCAACATTGCATAAACAGGTTACAATATTAAACAAAGTTTACCCAAAAAAATGAAAATTCTGTAAATATATTATTTTATAACTTGTTTACTTATTCATGCTTTCACTCATAACTGACATGCTTTTCATGACACATTCATAAATGTTCATTATAGAAGAATTAGCTAATGTATGTCTGAACATTTATTTATTTTTTTAATTCATATCTTTTCACTGAATCAGTTGATTAGTACTCAAAAAAAGTCTGATGCTACAGACTATTTATATGCTAAAATTTCTACAGGTATGGCAATGGTCATGATATGGCGTTACATTCTTCAACTTGTTAAAAATGCAAATAATTCATAGCAAATTTTAATAAATCCATACTGTAAAATTATACAATCTACTCGACTTTCCTCTGTAACTACACAGCTGCAGTTTTGGAGCTTGCATTATTTTAATTGCAATTCTTTTAAGAGCTTGCATTCTTAATAAGTCACAATTCACCAAACTTGAAGTTTGGAATGCAGCAAAATTCACATAAGCTATATTTCCAGTCTCTCGTGTTCACATGCATCGACCCTTGAAACTTTTTGTTGATGAATCGGACTAATCCAGGTCCAAAGTTTAGAAACTTCATATGAACAGTGATTAATAGAATTAATCATACTTTTATGGTCCTCATTGTGTTTGTCTCTCTGACATGCTAAGTTCAGAGGTGTGTTCCATTCAGCTGTAGGGTACTCTGCCATCTTAAATGAGATTTCTGTCTGAAGGGAAGGCACATGTTCAGTTCGAAGGGCAATGGAAACGGCATTGGGAATAAGGGAACATCAATACATCACTTCACAGTAATGGAAAGGAGAAGGAAATTTACCCAGGAGTCACTGAGCATCACTCCAGCACTTAAAGAAGTTTGAATAAAAAACGTAGAGGCTTTGTATTGAGTTTAATTAGTCCCAGATATGGTTTGTACATGCTTGTTCACAGATTTAAAGTGCACGAGACGTGACGGTTACTGTGCAAATCTAATGATTATGGTTATAACCAAATTAGACTTATTTTCACACTAAACATTGCAACAGACATTTACTAATCAGTTTAGCATTTTTAAATATGACAGTTTATGAAAATTAAATTAATAAAAATTTAATATTTATATAAATTCACTCGGATGTATTATCTAGACATGAATAGGGAAAACTGAATAAAACACTGAATAGGGAAATTTTGAGAACCATTGCGTTTTAATGAAAAGTTTTTTGTTTTTTTTGTTTTTTTCCTGCACCATATGGGTCTGAAATTAAATAACGTGTGAGTAAATGATGACAAAATTTAATTTTGGGGGTAAACTGTTCCTTTCTAAGTGGAATGTTTATCTGGGTTTGTTATAAAAGCTCTTCTGGGCACATAAGGCTCTGCAGACTTCGAGAACTGAAACTTTGAGTCAGTGGATCAAAGTCTTTCACCACTCTCAGGAAGCTGAAATCCCCAATCAGACTGTATTGAAATTTCTGACAAACTGACATATTGCTTGGATTGGTGCTCTATGTGCTGTTAACACACATATACTACCTAGTTAAGGGAGGGTCACACTACACTTTTTGTTGCTTTAATTTCCATTAATCTGCATGTGCATGTGAGAGAGAGTCAAAACTAAAGCTCACACAAACTTTTGCATTCATTGTGATCCAAAGTTCAAGTCTGGTGAACTCTGATTTGCAAATTTGTATCACGTGAAGATGTATGAGCAATAGAGGACTAAATACATCACAGCATGAGCTCTTAGCTGAATTAAAAAAATGCAAACTTTTGATTGCAGAGTTACAGTAAATTGGAGTAGATTGCATATTTTTACATTTTTGATCTATTATATGTTCATTTTTTATAAAGGTACCACAGAGTGTGATGTTGCAATGTCTATAGGAATTTTGCACACTTAAAATCTAGTGTGACCGTCTTCATTTAGACTGATTCTTGTTTGCTCACTGCAGGTCAGCTTTACATATGAATATCCTTTCTTTTGGTGCACCATCTATTGAATAAAAAAATAAAATTTTCACAAATATGAAAGGGAGGATTCTGATTTAGATCCCTCCAGAGACAGTGATGCAGGAGGATTTGCACTGAGAAAGATAATTAGGAAATTCTTTCAGTGTTGATGTGAAGAGTGTCATAAGTGCAATGCGAGAGAGAGGGGAGAAAATCTCTTAATCACCCCTTCTACCTTCCCTGTAGTGCCCCACCAAACACACTCACACACATATATCCTCTGACATGACTCAACCTGTCCTCTAATTCTAATTCAAAGAAGTGCAGGTCCCAGAACTCAGCCTGGAACAGATCTACACTATCCTTTTTTCTTTGTGGTTCTTATACTGATGGGCTTTTCTAAGGGACAACTGGAGGTCACTGCAAACTAAGACAAACAATCTGTACCGTCATAGCATCAGTTATCCATTGCATTCAGAAACGTCCCTGCTCAACTGATAGACCAATTATTCAAGACTATCTTCAGGGTGAGACCTCATGCTACACCAAGGCTTGTTTTGCTCACACCAGCTGAGGAGACAAGAGTTCAGAGTCTATCACACAGAGACAGTGATGAATTACTGAACGCCTTGACTACTGTTTGGGTGTTGACCCTCTGTGAGGTCATGCTTGCAGTGTGTGAGGACATGTAGCATGAATCTTATTTCAGACATCATATAATTTCAGTGTGTATGTTATTCGTTGGTGTCAGTGCATGTCAGTTCTGGTGTTTGTGTGTGAGAGAGCAGCAGGGCTATAGGGAAAAGACAGATGGATTGAACTCACCTTCTGGTTTTGTCCTGACTCTCTCCCTTGACGTCTTGCTTTTTTTTTTACGTATGTTTATCTGGGTGAGGTTTGCTGCAAATCCATTACAGTATCTGTAACTTTTGGAATTAAAAAAATATCCGTATATGGAGGTGGGTGGGGCTTATACGCATGGATGGCTGCATTAAGCTAAAACAATCTTGAAAAGAAAATGTAAAAAAAGTTACAGAGCTTAGCACAAAAATGTGCCCAATGAAAAATGACAATTAAGACTGGTCCAGTTCTCAAGTTTAGACTTTTACAGTCATGTTCCACCATGGTGAAGTTTGTTGGCTAAGCAAGTCTGATGAGGATACCAGCATATGAGTATGGTGGAGATTTCCATTTAAAACTCAAAATATGCTGGTCTAAGAGACTATTCTCCTGAGGATGAAAATGCAAGAGAGGTAGTATGACTAAGTTTTTAATGATCTATGCTTGTAATCCGAAAATTGTAGGTTGAAATCCCAAAAGGGGGATTTATGAGCTGCCACAATTGTGTCCTTGAACAAAGCACTTAACCTCACGTAACCCAAGAAGGATCTTCCCTGTAGAAAATGTGCACTGTAGATTTGGTTAAGGAAGTGTTGCTAAACGAAAAGCATTGAAAGGTTAAATTCAGCTCCACCCTTGAGTCTCCCTAAAGAGTTTACAGAAGTCTTGCATTTGTTTTAAGAAAGCAGTGTGAAAGAAGCACATCACTGATTAGTCATATACATAGCCTACACATACACATTTACCTTTGAGTCTCGCTGCTCTGTAGATGTACACTTAATCCCACATCACTTGGCATTATTAAAAACTACTTACATCCCCACACTTATTTAAACAGACACTTCAGTGAGTTCTGGAATCGAACTCCATCCATCATCCAGTCAAATGCTAAGGCCCTCAAATGTTAAACCATGAACTTCACCAGTAATTTGTTCTCTGCCTTTTGCTTACTCTCTGTGTATAGCAAACACAAATTTCCGTCCAATTACCTGAATGTCACAGGATGGTTTTGATTAATGACAGCAAATGTAGCTTGATTACTGTATGAATGTTCTGTTCAATTAGAATATCATCAAGCCGTAAACAGAATTGATGTGTTTGTGCATGTGAGGATCTGACGGTTACAAGATGCTCCAAAAAGCGGGAAAATATGTCACATTTTTCATGGTAGAATTGTTCCTTTCAGTTGTAAGGAACAATGTAAAATCACTACTGCATAGCTTCCTGTGACTCGTTACCTAGACACTGTCTAAAGTGCCATTTGTATTCTCTAGAGGTGTAAAGCAAAGTTGTTATCTGTATGTGTCTATATCAATTGAAATGACAAAGTTATCTGTGTCCGTATTCAGATATTGACCCTCCATTGGTTTTAAATGAATATATAAATAAATTGACAATAAACAACACTATGAAAAAACTACAACCCGAATTCCGGAATGTCAAATTTGGATTTGTCTGACCATAGAAAACTTTTCCACTTTGAAACAGTCCATTATAATATATAAACTATATTATAAAATTATATATATATATATATATATATATATATATATATATATATATATATATATATATAAATAATTTTGGCTCGTGATTTGAAAGTCTTTTAGTTTTCATTTTATTCAAATTTAAAAAACGTCCCAACATTTCCAGAATTCGGGTTGTATGTCAAACTATGTGAAAACAGAAAACCTCTATAGTAGCTTGTCAGAGACTAAAAAAGATAAAATAAGTGAGAAATTATTATAGTATTACTTTTCACTGAACTGAAAAAAAAAAACACTCAGAAATGGCTAATAAATTTCACAAACGATTGCAAAGAAATGGCATGTAAAACACTGAATTAATCAATATAGAAGTATAAATACCTGAAACTGTATTTAATTGTAAAAAAACACTAATTTTTACAGTGTGCCCATGTGATAACAGAAAGTATTTACACTTTAAAAGAACAGCAGGACACAACACAGTGTGTATTCCTCCCCCATTCCTTCCTCCTGTAAATACAACCATTGTTACACATCAGAGCTAAAATAGTTTACAGCCATTGTTAACAGAAGAAAAGATTAGAATTATCTTGCATTTCCACCTGTCAGGCCGCACCTCTACATTAGATTACTCAGGCTGTAGTCCATCTAATATAACAGATCAATGTTATAACACAGGGAATTCAATCATACAAATTCATGAGATGACTAGATCTCTGTGTTGATTGTTTACCGGAGCGTTGAATACTGAACTATTGCAGGATCAATACTCAGGCGCCGGGGAATGTGGAATACCTCTGCCGTCAGGTATACATAATATTGTCTATTATTTAACTGCAAAAAGCATTTCAAGGCATAAGGATTGTGTGATTAGATGAAAACAGAAAAACTAATCTCAACTCGTATCAAATATTCTTAAATTTAATGTATGCAATATGTAAATCTAAAATCTGTTTATACGTAAGGAGCTGGTGAACTCATGTGACCTGAGATGCATCGTTTGATGTATTATTCTAAATCATTATTAAAATGAAATTTCCTGACCTTATTTTGATTATAGAGATATGGATGGATGATTGCTTGTGGATGTCTAAAAGAACAGATTCTCGCTGTATGATATGATTTGTGTCAAGATGTGCGCTCATTACTTGTTAATGTTTGTTGCCTATATCATTTTTCACGTGAATTATGTATGAATGTATTACAATGAGAAATTATAAGTTTAGATGAGTTCTCTCAGAAGTCGTATTGGTTATATTGGCTTTTCACATTTAGTGCACAGCAAATGAGGCCTACCTTTACTTATTCACATAAACAGAGTTAGAGAAATGAATATTTAATCAGTGTATATGCTCATGAATGTAATGAATATTTAAATTTTAATATTCATCTCAAACTTTCTTGAATATTTATTATTAATCAACTTTGAGACTTTTTTCACCATTGACCTTTGACATGCTGAGAACTATTCTCAATTATTAAAAAAAATGTAGTAAAAAAAAAAAATTAGACCTAATTTTCGGAAATGGCAATCTGTCAGATGACTTGTTTATTCAAAGGCTATGTATAAGAGTATAAGAGTGTCGTTAGAGAAATATTAACTGTAGATGAAGAGTTAATTCCATTGAATTGGTTTGTTCCGATTTTGTTTAGGAGGACATATTAGTATTTAAACCATGTGTTGTGAGTTGGGATAAAAAAAGAATGTCTTATGTAACATCAAGGACTGTACCCAGATAAGGGTTCCTCTGCATTGTTTATTGCTAGGTTTCCTGGTCCAGCAATTTTCAGTGAAGGTGCTGAGTTTGAGCACTATATCTAAATTATTATTATTATTATTATTATTTGTTGTTCCCCTTTCAGTCGGTCACTCCGAGTCACGTCGGATGACCGACGAAATTGGGATCTCGCCAGAGAGACCAATCCACTTCGAGTGTAACTAAACGAGCCAATGGACATTGGCATGCGATTATTGCATCCAGCTGCCGCTGATCACAGTGTGAGCATAAGAGGCAGCTGATGCACCGCATCAATTATCCTTTCGCTTCGGAGCCGAGCGGTAGTAGTGAAGCTACTGCTCCCTTTCCCAAGAAGTGTTCCTGATCGAGTGCGGGCGTTACGGTGCAGCAGCGGTGGTCACGGTGTCCGGGAGAGCAGAATCGTCTTCCCGCTGGCAGCCACACTTGGAGTGTGCGGTGGCCAAGCTCCCCTGCGTGCTTCAGCACCTCAAAAAAGAGCATTTCTAAGAGCAAATTTCTCTAAGAGAGTACACGGGTGATCGCGTCTTTTTAAAGATGTCTTATCACCCGTGCGTTTCTGGCTGTGGTCGCTTCCTGGCGCCTCAGGACGGTCACGATTGCTGCCTCACGTGTCTGGGCATTCAGCACGCTGAGGAGGCTTTCGTGGATGGCTCATGTTCTTCTTGTGGGGACATGACCATCTCGGAGTTGCGTCTTAGACTCCGCTATGTCAAACATGGCGGAGTCCCTCTGCCTCTGCCGCGGTCCAGCGTGCGCGCCGCTGGGTCCGGTGGGGGCAGAGGTGATCTGAGGATTACGGTGAGGGCTTCCCCAAGTGGAGCTCCTCGCCCCTCAAGCACTCCGCAGCCGGTGGAGCTGCCGCAGGAGCGTGCTGGGCCCTCTGCTCGGGGTGCACCAGGCGTCTCCTTCGGTGGTCCCCCTGACGACCAGATGTCGATCACTGCATCGGAGGGCGGGCCCTCTCTCTCCGGGGATGACGACTCGGCTGCGCTGCCCCCTTCGGGTGTGGTAGCGTTGTCCGAGCCAGACCCAGAGATGACGGCCATGCTTTCCCGGGCCGCCGAGAATGTCGGGCTCGTGTGGAATCCACCACCGCGTCCCGATCCTTCGAGGCTGGACGAGTGGTTTCTCGGTGGGGGTCGCGCTGGTTCTCAGTGCCCCCCTCCGGTGCCATTCTTCCCGGAAGTGCACGAGGAGCTGACAAGATCGTGGAGGGCACCTTTCACTGCCCGAAACAAATCTTGTAGTTCTTCCGCTCTCACCACCCTCGATGGTGGAGCCGCTTTGGGGTATGCGGGCATCCCCTCGGTGGAGCGGTCTGTGGCCATGCAACTATGTCCAACAGCCGCTTCCACCCTGCGGGGTGATCCGTGTCTCCCCTCACGGGCCTCTAAGTATTCGTCAGGTCTAACTGGCAGTGCTTATAGAGCCTGTGGGGAGGCGGCTTCCGCCCTCCACGCTATGGCGTTGCTGCAGGTCCACCAGGCCAAAGCACTGAAAGACCTGCACGAGGGTGGTCACGACCTGGCGGTTCTACATGAGCTGCGTGCTGCGACGGACCTCGCGCTACGAGCGACGAAGGTGACCGCACAGTCTCTGGGTCGTGCGATGTCCACGTTAGTGGTCCAGGAGCGCCATCTCTGGCTGTGTCTTGCTGACATGAGAGAGCTGGAAAAGGTACAGTTCCTGAATGCTCCCGTGTCACAGACCGGCCTTTTCGGCGACGCTGTCGAGAGCTTTGCCCAGCAGTTCTCGGCAGCCCAGAAGCAGACTGAGGCGATCAAACACATCATGCGCCGGAGGAAACCTGCTGCTTCCACTCCGGCTGCAGCCCCTCAGCCTGCTCGTCGCCGTGGGCGCCCCCCTGCGGCCGCCCCCGCTCCCGCGCAGCCGCAGCAGCCTTCCACCAGGCCGCGTCGTGGAGCCGGTCGCAGGCAGGACGCCCAGCCCGTCCAGGCCCCCGCCAAACCTGGCGGCAAGCGCAAGTGCAAGAGGCCCTGAGACGGGCGACCCAGAGATGGAGGAGACTGCTCTTCGGGAGATGGTGACCGCACCACTCCCTCCCCCGGTGGAGGGCCGGGTGGAGAATCCTGTGTTTCAGTTTGTTTTTGTTCCGCCGCTGGCCCAGCAGCCAGCGGTACCCAAAACATCAGTAAGAGAGCGGTTTCCTCAATCTCTGGGTCTCAAGAGGAGGAGAGTGGTGATCCGTGCATCACAGGATCGCTTCCCTCCTCCTCTCTCGCCAGCAGGCAGCAGGTGGTTGCCCAAGAGCACCCCTCCTGCCCATTCGTGGAACCAGGTAAGGGCAGTAGCACTCCATTCCCCGCTTCAAGTCGTCAAACGCCGGGCTGTCACAAGCCTCAAGCCGGGTTCCTGTGTCTCCTCCCACGCGAGGAGAAATCAGGTGAGTGCTACACTACACACCCAGACCCCGCCCCCTGCCGTCACAGGCCAGGCCGTCACAGGCCCTGGGGCCGGTCCCTGTGTTCCACCTCGCTGCCCCACCGCGGGCGCGTCGGTGGCCCCGTTGGTTCCACTGGTGCGGTCTCTCGGAGCCTGGTTAGCGCTCCCCAGGCCGTCCCGGTGGCTCCTGCGGACCATCAGACTCGGCTATGCGATTCAGTTCGCCCGGCGTCCCCCCAAGTTCAGGGGCATCCGGTTCACTTCAGTCAAAGCCGTCGATGCCCCTGTCTTGCTCGCGGAGATTGCAGTCCTACTGGCGAAGGATGCAATAGAGCCGGTCCCTCCAGCCGATATGAGGTCGGGGTTTTACAGCCCTTACTTCATTGTGCCCAAGAAAAGCGGTGGGTTACGACCGATCTTGGATCTGCGAGTTTTGAACCGTGCACTTCACAAGATGCCGTTCAAGATGTTGATGCAGAAACGCATTTTTGGATGCGTCCGTCCCCTAGATTGGTTTGCAGCGATCGACCTGAAGGACGCGTACTTTCATGTTTCGATTCTTCCGCGGCACAGGCCATTCCTGCAATTCGCGTTCGAAGGTCGGGCATATCAGTACAAGGTTCTGCCCTTCGGGCTGTCCCTCTCGCCTCGTGTCTTCACCAAAGTCGCAGAGGCGGCCCTTGTTCCCCTGAGAGAACAGGGTGTGCGCATTCTCAACTACCTCGACGACTGGCTCATAATTGCACAGTCTCGAGAGCTGTTGTGCGCACACAGGGACCTGGTGCTCAGGCACCTCAGCCAGTTGGGCCTTCGGGTCAATTGGGAAAAGAGCAAACTCGTGCCAACGCAGAGGATCTCTTTTCTCGGCATGGAGTTGGATTCGGTCAACCAGACAGCACGCCTCACCCAGGAACGTGCTCAGTCGGTGCTGAACTGCCTCAAGACTTTATCAGGCAGGACAGCGGTCCCACTGAAACTCTTTCAGAGGCTCCTGGGGCATATGGCTGCAGCTGCGGCCATAGTTCCGCTCGGTCTGCTCCATATGAGACCGCTTCAGCACTGGCTCCATGGCCGAATCCCGAGGTGGGCGTGGAAACGCGGTACTCACCGGGTTCAGATTACACCGGCCTGCCGCAAGACCTTCAGCCCGTGGTCAGATCCCTCGTTCCTTCGGGCAGGAGTGCCCCTGGAGCAGGTATCCAGGCATGCTGTGGTATTCACGGATGCCTCAGCCACCGGCTGGGGTGCCACGTACAACGGGCACGCAGTATCAGGGGTTTGGACGGGCCCCCTTTTGCGTTGGCATATCAATTGCCTCGAGTTGCTGGCAGTACGTCTTGCCCTGTGCCGCCTCAGAGGGCGCCTTCGGGGCAGGGACGTTCTGGTCCGTACGGACAACACTGCGACCGTTGCGTATATCAACCGGCAAGGCGGTTTGCGCTCCCGTCGCATGTCGCAACTCGCCCGCCACCTCCTCCTCTGGAGTCAGAAGCATCTGAGGTCCCTTCGTGCCATCCACATCCCCGGAGTGTTCAATCAGGCGGCCGACGAGCTGTCTCGAGCGGCACTTCCTGGGGAGTGGAGACTCCATCCCCAGGCGGTCCAGCTGATTTGGAGTCGGTTCGGAGTTGCTCAGGTAGACCTGTTTGCATCTCCGGAAACCACCCACTGCCAGTGGTTCTACTCCCTGTCCGAGGCAACGCTCGGCACGGATGCACTGGCACACAGCTGGCCCCAGGGCTTGCGCAAGTATGCGTTTCCCCCAGTGAGCCTGCTAGCACAGACGCTGTGCAAGATCAGGGAGGACGAGGAGCAGGTCCTGTTAGTGGCTCCATATTGGCCCAACAGGACCTGGTTCCCGGAACTCATGCTCCTCGCGACAGCCCCTCCCTGGCCAATTCCTCTGAGGAAGGATCTGCTTTCTCAGAGACGGGGCACCCTCTGGCACCCGCGTCCAGACTTGTGGAAACTTCATGTGTGGTCCCTGGACGGGACGCGGAGGTTCTAGGTGTCCTGCCCCAGGAGGTAGCGCTCACCATCGCTTCAGCACGAGCACCGTCCACAAGACGGGCCTATGCGCTGAAGTGGAACCTGTTCGTCGAATGGTGTTCCTCTTACCAGGAGGACCCCCGGAGATGTTCGATCAGAGCCGTGCTTTCCTTTTTGCAACAAGGGTTGGAGCGTAGGCTGTCCCCCTCCACCCTTAAGGTATATGTTGCTGCTATTTCTGCCCACCACGACCCCATAGAGGGGAGGTCGGTGGGGAAGCACGATTTGGTCGTCAGGTATCTTAGGGGGGCCAGGAGGTTAAATCCTCCGAGGCCTCCCTCCCTTCCCTCTTGGGATTTGGCTTTGGTGCTAAGAGCCCTACAAACTGCCCCCTTTGAGCCATTGCAGTCAGTCGAGTTGAAGTTTCTTTCTATGAAAACCCTACTCCTGACTGCATTGGCCTCAATCAAGAGGGTGGGGGACCTGCAGGCATTTTCGGTCGACGAGTCGTGCCTTGAGTTTGGGCCGGCTGACTCCAGTGCAACACTGAGGCCCCGGCCCGGCTATGTGCCCAAGGTTCCTACCACGCCCTTCAGGGACCAGGTAGTGAGCCTGCAAGCGCTGCCCCTGGAGGAGGCAGACCCAGCCCTAGCTTTGCTCTGTCCTGTACGCGCACTGCGTCAGTACGTGGATAGAACTCAGAGCTTCAGGACCTCAGAACAGCTCTTTGTCTGTTACGGAGGACAGCAGAAGGGGAAGGCTGTCTCCAAGCAGAGGATGGCCCACTGGATAGTGGATGCCATCACCTTGGCCTATGAAGCACAAGGTGTGCCCTGCCCGCTCAGGTTGCGTGCTCACTCCACTAGGGGTGTCGCATCGTCCTGGGCGCTGGCTCGTGGTGTCTCGCTAGCAGACATCTGTAGAGCTGCGGGTTGGGCGACTCCCAACACGTTCGCTAGGTTTTATAGCCTACGTGTCGAACCGGTTTCCTCCTGTGTTCTCACCTCAAACGGGTAGTGGCACTGAGAGGGCCGGCTCAGAGTCGGCTTGCGGCGTCCTTACGCCTAATTCTCCAGAGAGTTCCTTAACCAGGCAAACCCTGTTGAGTCTTCCAGCACTCCGGCGTCCGGACGCGGCGGGGCGTCCGGCGCCAGGCCTTCAGCCAATGAATTCTTGAAATCTGGTGCGAGGCTAGTGCCCATATGAGAGACCCTGTCGGGATCCCATATGTGTATTCCACGGTATTCTTATTAGAGCCGTGTTTCCCCTGGCGGATCACGTTCTGCCATCTCTAAAGATGCAGCCTGAGCCATCTCAGAGACTTCCACGTGCAATAGGCCCTTCGGGGTTACTTCACATGTTTGAATGTCACTTAACCCCCTCTGGGAGGAGGTGACTCCGCAGTGTGCCTCTTCCAAGTGGAAGGGCACGCTTCCCAGTGTTATCCTAGTCCTACTGTTTGGGTTGCTCAAGGAACACCAGTAGTTGACCTTCTCTGTGTGGAGCCCGGTCCTATCGTCTGCCTTATAGGAAGGGTCAGGAGCCCTACACAGGGCACTGGAAGGGGCAGCTCCTGTGGCGCTTTGGTAGGGATCCCAATTTCGTCGGTCATCCGACGTGACTCGGAGTGACCGACTGAAAGGGGAACGTCTCGGTTACGTATGTAACCCTCGTTCCCTGAAGGAGGGAACGGAGACGTCACGTCCCGTCGCCACAGTCGCTGTACCACCGCTGAGCTGCCGGGTCGCCGGCTCGGCTCCTCAGCGAAAACATAATTGATGCGGTGCATCAGCTGCCTCTTATGCTCACACTGTGATCAGCGGCAGCTGGATGCAATAATCGCATGCCAATGTCCATTGGCTCGTTTAGTTACACTCGAAGTGGATTGGTCTCTCTGGCGAGATCCCAATTTCGTCGGTCATCCGACGTGACGTCTCCGTTCCCTCCTTCAGGGAACGAGGGTTACATACGTAACCGAGACGTTATTTTGTATATTTCCTTTATGCTTGCTTGCACTTTGTATTTAGTTAGCACCCTCATTTGTGTCTGTGGGGAGAATATAAACCACTTTATGCACTTTGTTCGCTATGTGGTGCAATGCCTTCCTAGACCATCAGAACCAAGATATCTGACTTTGATGACCGTAATCAAGTTCACAAGAAAAAAATAATAATTCTGAAAAATATATTTTCTGTTCTGAAGTAAAAAAAAAAAAAAAAAATGTATGTAGGTTTGGAACAACACGAGGGAGAGTAAGTAAATGATGACAAATTTCTCTTTTTTGGGTGAATTATCCATTTACGGTGATGACTAAAATGTGTTTACAATTGTGCTGAGTGCCTCTCCTCAGACAGATGAAACAATGGCAGTCCACTACAGGTCTATGGATCTGATTAAAAAGATGATTAATTAACGTGCTCACACACATATTAATGTCTGCAAGTCTCATTCTGATCAATAGCGATAGCTTATGCACATCTCTGCTGAGGCTCAATTATCAAAAATAAATGGGCTCTCTGTAATGACCTCAGCCACAATTTTTTTTCGTGATGGCTGGAAATAAAAAAAAAAAAAAAAACAGCTTTTTTGGCACATTTTAAATGTGGCAATAGAAAAAAAATCAGCTCATATTTATCAAAAATTGCCTGTATTATATGTGTATTGGCAAGCCCAAACCTAATTCTGTTAATCAGGTGGATGCTTTGATTTCAGCCACTCAACAGCAAAACTTGATTTCTTTTTGTATGCAATAACAGTCAAACTCGCATAGTATTTTTACTTTTTGCATAGAAAAAGAAATCAATTTGAGTGGCTGAAATAAATGAAACATTTGGCCATAAACACTACTTCACATCCAACACAGATTCGTCAAATGGAACCTCTATGTTTATATAGCGTGTGCATTATTGAACAAAAAGAAAATTCTAGGTAACAATTATTTTATAGTGTCCTTGTTATATGTTACATGTACTTACTATAGTAGTAGCAATAGCAATTGTACATGCAACTAACCCTAATCCTAACCCTACAGTAAGTATGTGTTATTAATTAATATGATTCAGTACTTAATTGTATAATAGCACTGTAACAAGGACACCTTAAAATAAAATGTACCCAAATTCTGTCAGTATTTACTTACCTGTGTTGTTCCAAAAATGATTTTCTCTATTTTCTTAATTTTTTCTCTCTCCCTCTTTGTTTTATTTATTTAATTTTTTTTTACGTCACATGTAAAAGACTAAAAAAATAAAAAAAAACATAAATGTGGCCCATATGACTTATGTTCCATATTTAAAGTTTTCTGAAGCCATGTGTTTCCATTAGAAGCATTGTGTCAGGTTTAATTTGCAAGAGCCAAATGGCATTTAATGTCATTTATATGGAAAAGAATGACCAGAATATTTATACTTCAAAACAATACTTCAAAAATGTACCTTAGTAAACTTGTGTGAGTTTGGGATGACATGAGAGTGAGTACATATTAATGAATGTGTGCACAAGGAGCACATGGTCTCTGCACCTGAGTTCCCTCAAAGGGCTCTAAATGTGGTGTCTCATATCGACAATGCTGAAAGATATTCACTTCTGTTCTTCATCCTTGACCACACTTCACACACACACACACACACACACACATACGCTAGCATGCAGACTCTCCAGAGTACCCACAGCTTTTTACTAGCAGTTTAAAGCAAAGGCAGAGATATAGACGTACTAGGCCTTGTAGGGGAGCTTTGATCTCCTCGTGAAGCCAAACACTCAGGAACTCTCGCAATGCAAAATGCCATCCCACAAAACAATAAACTCTCTAATGAGACAGGAAGATCTGGAAGAAAGACCCTTTGCTCGTCGATCCCTTCACCCATCCTTCCCCCCTGGGCACACGGTCCAGGTCACTAAAAAGCTGACAGAGAAATGCCAAGAATTCAAGTTGCTATACTTACATAAAATATTTACTATATCTTCAGAATTCATGATCATAAACTTTTCATATTTGGTATCAATTTTACAGTCTCGGTGCAATTGGAAATATGATCTCAGTCCGATATCAGTAGAACAGACCAAAAATAAAGATCTCAAATCTGAGAAAAATTCTATTCTTCTGGTATGAGTTGTGCATCTTTGCCAGATGTTTTTCTACCCCAGGTTAGATATGGCTTTCAGGTCATTTTATGTCCCAGCAAAAGGTCCTGTGAAGCTTTTATTATGCTAAATTTATGATTGTTTTGTTCTGATTTGAGTATTTAAAGAGGATTGGCGAAACATTCAGGGAAGCATCTGTAAACAGAACTGCCGTGTGTCTCTCTATTTGCCAGATACTGACTCTTTGAAATGATTTTAGTATTACTTTCTTATTCTAGGTTTGTGTTTCATTCTGATCAGTGTAAACAAATTTTAATGCATTTCCTGTAATTGATGTACTCTCATTTTGGATTGATTGAATTTATTCTTTATTGTTCTTTATTATTGTTTGATTATGCCTGGCAAAAATAAATGTTAATCTTGATTTATTCTGGGTTTTCTATAATCATTTTTTTCAAGTAGATCAGAGTGCAGTCTTGCATTTCCGCAAATCTGCGACCAGGATAGGCCATACTGAAGTACCAATGAATGGATCATGGGAGACCTTCTGATTTCTGGCTATCGCTGGCTTAACAAGCTACAGTTTTCATGATTAGAGAAAAAATACTCTTTTTGTTAGGTTAGCAGGGTGCAGCCGACTTAAAGGTATAATACCCTGTATCCTCTGAGTAAGTCTAGAACTGGCGAGTTTGTGTCATGAATTCACTGAACGGCCGAGTGAAATTCTGTGCGATGCTAGGTCCCTGATGAACGAATAGTTGAAAATATGGAATTTCCAGAATAACCAAATATCTAAATTAATATATAATCGATTTTCGTGATCAGTTTTTAATCAAAAACACAAACTAAATTTAAAGAATCATCTACAATTGGAGTCAGATTAAATTATTCATGGAGTCAGAACTTTGATTGGAAACCAAATTTTAATGATTTAAGATAATTTCTTGCAGAAGCGCCATATAATACATACACGCAGACAGCCCTCGACCAGGCCGCTGGACTCTGCTTTTTGGGCCGGCGGGTGGAACCTTACAGCCTGTTGACAGAAATCAGATATGGCCCGATAGGAGGAGATCCATGCTAACTAATTACATATGCCATTGACAGCGATCTCTTTTAACAAGGACAAACAATAATTTACCATTTCCACCTTTCAAATACAACTGTCAAGCATGATTTACATAAATTACGTGGTTATGGAGTGTTACAAAGCCTGTGATCTTATGACCCTAAAACAATGTTGTTGTTTTTTACAAGCAGTTTAATTTTAGCCTATGTTGACATTTGGCAGGATATTATTGACTTGAGCATGTGACGTTGTGTAGTGAGCATTGTGCTTTTTTATGATTATGTGTATGAGAGAAAGAGAGCTAAAAAGAAAATGATGCTCAGCTTGAGTGATGGTTTCATTGACAATGACAGATTTAATTTAAATCTCAGTGGCACACAGTGGGTGGTTGATGATTACTATTAAAGAGATAGTTCACCAAAAAAATGAAAATTCTGTCAATTACTCACCTTCAAGTTGTTGTAAACCTGTATGATTTTTTTTTTCTTCTGCTGGATGTAAAAGAAAATATTTTTGTGAAATGTGTCTAACCAAACAGTTGACGGCCCTTGTTGACTTCTAGTACTTTTTTCATATTGAAGTCAATGGGAATGGGCACCATCAACAGTTTGGTTACCAACATCATATTTTATTTTCCACAGTAGAAAGAGACTCACACAGGTTTGAAACATGAGGGTGAGTTTAACAGAATTTAAATGTTTGAACTCTCCCTTTAAGATGTTAAAGAAGAGTGTGCTTGTGATTTTCTTTCAATAAACTCTTAGTGGATTGACATCATTGTTTTTTTGTTTTGTTTTTTGTATCTTTTCTGCATTTTCTGCTTCCGCGTTCATCATGAATCACCGGCACGTGATTCCTCTGTCATCCACCGGAACAGCTTGCACGTATGACAGTCAGCAGAAGCGAGAAAAAGTATTCATAACATAAATATGGACATTTTTCTTACAAAACGTGTGAGACATGTTTTATTATGGATGCACGTGGTTTATTTGATTACTTTTGGATAATAAAAAAAAAAAAACACCCGCTTACTCCCATTCAAACGTTTGGAAGAGCAAGGAAAAATTTTAATATAACTCCGGTTGGATTCGTCTGAAAGAAGTGATATATACCTAGGATACTTTGAGGGTAAGTAAAACATGGGCTAATTTTCATTTTTGGGTGAACTATAAACTACTTTAAACTAAATTCTTAGCTTTTAGTTATTAACACAATGGCAAACAAATACAGGATTCTTAACAGGATGAAAAGTATGACATTGTCATATTTTTGCAATTTCATTAACAGCACAGAATACTTTAAAGTGAAATGAAACAACTGATATTTATGTCTTTAAAGGAACTGCCTTTTGTTATTTTTAAAGGGGTCATCAGATGCAAAATTCACTTTACATGTAACATAAATGTGTGTTGGAAGTGTGTGTACACAACTATCCTATAATGATAAAAATCCACCCAGTGTTTTTTTTTTTTTTTTTTTTAAATCCCTGTTTTAAAATCCCCTTTCTCAAATCAGGCTGTTCTGAGATTCCTGTCAGAATGACGTAGTTCTGCACAGACCGCTCCCACGATAGTTGATTGACAAGGCCGTCTTACCTTAGACCCGCCCTGAGTGAACCGTCATCAGTCCCCCATTGTGTCGACTCTGGTGCAGGGGAAGACAAAAATGTCTCCGATTAAGCGATTGAGGTGTTTTGTTGTTGGATGTAATAATGAATATAGCAGTCGTCATTTACTCCAGATATCTGAGCCGCCGAAGACGCAGAGGATAAACATTACTTTCGTTTTTGAAAGGAATGCGCAAATCCCCGATCTGCCTAAATACGTTTATGTTCGTGCAAATCATTCGTCATCCAGCTTCATCTACAGAAGAAATGAGTATAAGAGTTTTTTTATGAATCTTTGCTAATCGCCTTTCCTAATAATGTACTAGTTAGCCAGTTTCACGGCTGAAGTTTACAGTCTGCTTGACGTTATCCCACGGAAGAGAGGGGTGGGATCAGCAGAGCTCATTAGCATTTAAAGCAACATGGACTAGAATGGCTTGCAGAAAACAGATCTGATTTTGACAGGGTAAAAAAGGTGTTTTTTACTGTTATGAATTGATCAGAACATGAAACGTGCGGATCCATCTGCAGGGTTTTATTCAAAGACATGGTCAGAAATGAGCATGGGTCGATACACAGCAAACAGTCACAGATGAGGCAAGACAAAGAGTAATCCCAGGGCAAGCGTGGGTCCTCGATCGGCAAACAATATCCAACAGGGCAAGGCAGAGAGATAATCCAGGTACACGAGCAATAGTCCAAGCGAGGTGCAAACAGAGTCCGAATGGCAGGGTAAGGGTTAATCCAGGAAACACGGGCTAGAATCAAGACACGAGAAAACAGGCAAGGCAAGACTATGACTATGACTATGACCATGAAAACTACGATAGGCTCCGTAAGGTAGCTATCAGCTGGGGTAGCGATAAGTGCTTACACAATACTCGGCGATCATAACGAGGAAGTCCAGGGCTTATAAAGCGTGTCTCATTGGTTACAGCTGTGGGTGCAATTAGTGCGGTGGATGATGGGGAATGTAGTCCAGGGTATAGTGCAACAGTCAGTGTAGTGTGAGCGTCAGTGTGATGGATGGGTAACTTCTGGTGGAGAGTGAACGAAAGGGCAGGCACAGGATTCGTAACATTTACGCTACCATTGAGAAATTTTCATTTGGGCATCCAATGACCCGTTTAATTTAAAAACATGAGAAAAACATTTGTAAAATATAGTTTTTGTTTGTCACTGAAGTTGTTCATATAAGGGTTACATTTACATTTGCTGTCAATATGTTGTTATTGTATTTCTATCCAAATGTACACATAATTGGGGTTGCATTTTCTAAAAGCATAGTTAGTCAGCACTAAAACTTATGTGATTAGAACTACAGCTCTCGACCTGTGATTAGAAGCATAATTTCTTGTTAGTATGATGTGGATTTAATGTTCTTGGGCACAATAAGAAAGTTAACTTGCAGTACAATCTATAACTTACTTTCAGTTTAAATACATTTCTATATATTTTAGAGTGTCCTTAATAAGATCCGTTTTTGAAGAGTGAGCATGTGTGTAAATGCGTAAGGGAACCCTGGAGTATGATGTAAGGGAACCCACAATGAATCAAAACGACAAGGACTAAAAATATAATCTTCAGATGCCATGTTTGTTACAGCATCTCAAAGATGTCGAATCAGTTAATTAGTAGAAGTTTGCCACCACATGTGCATGACGCCATTCACAACAGTAAACTGTTGAACCAATGTGGTTCAAACAACAGAAGTGTTATTTACTATGGTTTTAGGGAACAGATGTTAGTAGTTGGTTATTTTCCCCAATGGTGCATTGTAATATGGCAGTTAATCAGCGAGTTACAGCACTGTATGGGAAACATTGATTGATTGATTGATTGATTCATTCATT
>CM077224.1:12698038-12783038 GCA_039654775.1 Spinibarbus caldwelli | reverse complement strand
TACGTGATGCCAAAGACGGCGGGAGATAGGGTCGTTATGCTAGAGAGGTTGGAGAGCAGAAAAAATCTGGCTAATAAGGTCACACTGTTTGATGCTAGCTTGGTTCCCACGACCCTGTGTCAAAGATGGGAAGTGCCACAAACATGAGAAGAGTGCCGTCTTAAAGAACTATGACCGGAATGCTTACAGCCATTTAATGTGAAGCACATGATCCCGACCAGGTTGTCATTGATCGTAACCCAGGTTTCCTTAATTTAACCTGCTGCATTCTGTCCTGTGTAACGTGAAACATGGTGGCAAATTCAGTAAGAATGAACATAGTGTTGTTTATTAGCACACGCTGTCTGCTTTGTTTTAGCACCAAAACTGAATTTGCCTGATTAAAGTGGATTGCTGGTGCGAAACAGAGGTTTTTGTGCTGAAACACTACAAGTTTTGATGCCACCCTCCCAACATGGGGATCCTAAACCCAATCTAAGGGGAAAACATATTTTACGAGGTGGAGATTTCATATGAATTTGTACAATGTGAAATATATGATTTTTAAAAAGAAAGGGTCACACTTTATTTTAAGGTCCAACTCTCACTATTAACAAACCATTAACTACAACTTTTGCCTCAATAAACTCTTAATTTGCTACTTATTAATAGTTAGTAAGGTAGTTGTTACGTTTATGTATTGGGTAGGATTCTGGATGTAGAATAATGTCATGCACAATATGAGCTTTATAAGTATTAATAAACAGCCAGTATGTTAATAATAGGTATGCAAATAATCAACTGGCTAATACTGAAAACTGGTCCCTACACTAAAGTGCACTCAAAAAAGTTATTCGGTCTTAATTTACGTAATTTTATGTAATTCAATTGCATAACAATTTTCCATCCATTCATATGCATCAGTCATACGTGAATGGAACATACGTGAACAGGTAAGATTTATGTAATAATTCACAGCAAAGTCCCCACACTGCTCAGTGTTTCTACACTACAGTATTAAAGTAGAATTGAAGCAGTGTTGGAGTTAAGAAGATACTTATGTGACGATTGACCATCAACGATGAACAGCTGCTGTTATCAACAAGAATCACCGAAGGAAAGAGAAACACAAGACTACAACTGACTTCAGCCACAGCCAAAGATTTGATTTGTTTGAAATCACCATTAAGAGGACCGGTGTTTCCTTTTGTTGGGCTCTTGACCCTTGACATTGATATGTGTTTATGACATGTGAAATATTTGATGTGTTAATATTATGCTGGTTGCTTTATTTGTATGTTTATATAAAACACGCTTAGCCAGTAAGGCCAAGGAAAAAAAAAAAAAAACTTTGTGGGCAAATGATCCACTGACCTCATTTCAAGTCCAATATCTGATTATGTAGATGCTGTGTTGCTTTAGTTTTTTTATTTATTTGTTTTTTTAATATATATAGCTTCAGATCTTTTGTAAATATCAGATAATTTAAATAATGTACAAATCACTTTGTGCACAGAAAGTTTTCATCTGCAGCAATTCAAAGACCACAGACATCAAGAATCAGTATATGAATCTCAACAATGGTGACAGTCAACAACATGATTCATGTTGCAATGCATGCTGGGTACCAGCATAATACAAGACTCTTCCATGTATCCCAGCATGCATTGCAGCATGAATAAACAATGCAGCTGAATTGTCTGATTATTTTCTTTTATTCTTACTATTTTATTTTACGTTTGCTGTTTTAGTGAATTTTAGTAGCTTGTTTTGTGATGTTCAGAATTTTATCTGAATAGTTTGTTGACTGTCACCATTGTTGAGATTCATACACTGATTCTTCATCTCTGTGGTCTTTAGATTGCAACTGACAAAAACTTTTTGTGCACAAAGGGATTTGTAAATTATTCAAATTATCTGATATTGACAATACTGCAAGATCTGAAGCTATAAAAAAAAAATCTAAAGCAATACAACACCCATATAATCAGATATTGGACTTGAAATGAGGTCAGTGGATCATTTGCCCACGAGGTTTTTTCACTTGGCTCTGTTGACAAAGCTAAGTGTGTTCTATGTGAACACACAATTAAAGCAACCAACATAATATTAACACCAAAACATCAAGAGTCAAGAGCCCAACAAAAGGAAACACTGATCTCTTTGATGGTGATTTCAAACAAAACAATAAAGCATCTAAACCTCTGTTAATTCTCAAAAAGAGCTTCTCTAGAAGTCTGACAGAAATAAAGTCAATCTGATGCTGTTTGTGGAGTTGTCTTAAAGGATTTAATGTCTTCTTTTATTTCAGTTATTTAATCTTCGGCTGTGGCTGAAGTCAGTTGTAGTTCTTGTTTCTCTTTCCTTCGGTGATTCTTCTTGATAACAGCAGCTGTTCATCATTGATGGTCAATCATCATTTAATTATCTTCTTAACTCCAACACTGCTTCAATTCTACTTTAACACTCTGTAGTGTAGAAACACATGAACACTGAGCAGTGTGGGGACTTTGCTGTGAATTATTACATAAATCTTACCTGTTTCATTCACGTATGACTGATGCATATGAATCACATTAAGTATATTGATATGTTTATTTTAAAACTATGTAATCTAAATGGATGGAAAATTGTTATGCAATTGAATTACATAAAATGTAAATTAAAACCGAATAATTTTTTTGAATGTGTTACCAAAGAAAGGAAGCATGTGTTGGGATGCTAGTGAGATGACAAATCAATATATAAAAATATGCAATACATGCAATGTGATGTTAATATATATATATATATATATATATATATATATATATATATATATATAATATATATATATATATATACACAGGTGCATCTCAATAAATTAGAATGTCGTGGAAAAGTTCATTTATTTCAGTCATTCAACTCAAATTGTGAAACTCGTGTATTAAATAAATTCAGTGCACACAGACTGAAGTAGTTTAAGTCTTTGGTTCTTTTAATTGTGATGATTTTGGCTCACATTTAACAAAAACCCACCAATTCACTATCTCAACAAATTAGAATACTTCATAAGACCAATAAAAAAAAAAACATTTTTAGTGAATTGTTGGGCATCTGGAAAGTATGTTCATTTACTGTATATGTACTCAATGCTTGGTAGGGGCTCCTTTTGCTTTAATTACTGCCTCAATTCAGCGTGGCTTGGAGGTGATCAGTTTGTGGCACTGCTGAGGTGGTATGGAAGCCCAGGTTTCTTTGATAGTGGCCTTCAGCTCATCTGCATTTTTTGGTCTCTTGTTTCTCATTTTCCTCTTGACAATACCCCATAGATTCTCTATGGGGTTCAGGTCTGGTGAGTTTGCTGGCCAGTCAAGCACACCAACACCATGGTCATTTAACCAACTTTTGGTGCTTTTGGCAGTGTGGGCAGGTGCCAAATCCTGCTGGAAAAGGAAATCAGCATCTTTAAAAAGCTGGTCAGCAGAAGGAAGCATGAAGTGCTCCAAAATTTCTTGGTAAACGGGTGCAGTGACTTTGGTTTTCAAAAAACACAATGGACCAACACCAGCAGATGACATTGCCCCCTAAATCATCACAGACTGTGGAAACTTAACACTGGACTTCAAGCAACTTGGGCTATGAGCTTCTCCACCCTTCCTCCAGACTCTAGGACCTTGGTTTCCAAATGAAATACAAAACTTGCTCTCATCTGAAAAGAAGACTTTGGACCACTGGGCAGCAGTCCAGTTCTTCTTCTCCTTAGCCCAGGTAAGACGCCTCTGACGTTGTCTGTGGTTCAGCAGTGGCTTAACAAGAGGAATATGACAACTGTAGCCAAATTCCTTGACACGTCTGTGTGTGGTGGTTCTTGATGCCTTGACCCCAGCCTCAGTCCATTCCTTGTGAAGTTCACTCAAATTATTGAATCGATTTTGCTTGACAATCCTCATAAGGCTGCGGTTCTCTCGGTTGGTTGTGCATCTTTTTCTTCCACACTTTTTCCTTCCACTCAACTTTCTGTTAACATGCTTGGATACAGCACTCAGTGAACAGCCAGCTTCTTTGGCAATGAATGTTTGTGATTTACCCTCCTTGTGAAGGGTGTCAATGATTGTCTTCTGGACAGCTGTCAGATCAGCAGTCTTCCCCATGATTGTGTAGCCTAGTGAACCAAACTGAGAGACCATTTTGAAGGCTTGAAGGATTGGCATGTCACCATATTCTAATTTGCTGAGATGAATTGGTGGGTTTTTGTTAAATGTGAGACAAAATCATCACAATTAAAAGAACCAAAGACTTAAACTACTTCAGTCTGTGTGCATTGAATTTATTTAATATACGAGTTTCACAATTTCAGTTGAATTAATGAAATAAATGAACTTTTCCACGACATTCTAATTTATTGAGATGCACTTGTGTGTGTGTGTGTATATATTTATTTATTTATTTATTTATTTATTTATTTAAATTCATTTTGGTTTCTTTTAAGGTGTAAAAATACTGGTGTTATACAACTTTCCTGGTATAATGATAACAAAAAGCCTCTGAATGAGGCAATTCCTAAAACGTAAACCGTAGTAAAGTAGTTTGACTCAATGTTTTATTATTATTTCTTAGAAAAGATGGGTTAGGGTTTTTTATTATTATTATTTGTCATTGACAGTAGTAGTCTGATGTGCCTAGCAAGATTAACCTGCTTAACCAGCAGCCATTCAAGTAAACATTACGGCTATGCTAGTCCACCAGCAAGACCAGCACCAAACAAGCAAATTTGTGCAGGTCTAAAATTTCAGCAGAGCTGGTGAATTCACCCCGCTTATGTTCTCATCTTTTTCAAGTTAACATAAAACCAGGAAGATAATTTCTTCTTAGGCTTTCATTGTCTCTATTCAGGTTCAAAAAGATTTTCAGAACTTTGAAAGGAGCTGTGGAAAAAGCCTTCTTGCAGGAACACCTCTCTTCACATCTCTCCTTCTTTTAATTTGTAGTATGTCTGCTTCAAAAAGCAATCCAATTATGAAGTGTTTGATGAGTTTAATAACAGTTAATTTTGTCGGCCTGTCCTCAAAGGCCTGGTTATGAGAGATGGACATTAAAGGGATTTCAAGTGTATGAAAAGTCTAGAGGATGTCAGTTTTGATCCACCATTCGAGGGGGAATGGGTCCCAGCACTGGCACATATGTTCTGGTTGAGCTAACTTTCTAGTTTGGTTTAGTGCAATAGTATAATTAAAAGTATTTACAGTCTGTAGTTGCTGTCGCTGTTCGTCTGGCCTCTACCATCTGTACTGACTCCTGGGACATCAATGCCAATGTCTATGTGACAATATAAGACATAAAATATTGAATGTTGAATGTGATCATGCTTGAATAGGTGGAAGAGTGTTCATGTTAAAAGAAGTTGTATTGTTCAAATTTTTAAATGAAGAAAGACTTTACTTTTAAATCTAAATAGGGGAAGCTTGTGCTTCCTCATTTGTGTCACTTTGAATAACAGAAGCATCTAATTCAAATCTAATTAAAAAAATATATAAATGTAAACTCGATTTTCTTGTTAAGATTAGAACCTTATTTAAAGGTTACAAAAACATTTCTTACAACATTCTACTAACTTTGTTTTTTTACCCTAAATATAACGTTATTTGAACTTTTATTTTAAATATTGTAAGAATGTTAAAAGGTCAAGTTTTCTTGTTGTGATTATAACATTAATTAAAGGTTACAAATGTGTTTCTTTCACCCAAAATATAATATTATTTTAACATTTATTTTTTAATATTCTAAGAATGTGAAAATGTCCAGTTTTCGTGATTACAGTGTTATTTAAAAGTTCCTAAAACATTTATTAGAACATTCATCAAGTACAACAATAACACATTATGAGAATGTTGTTCTAAGAATGTTTTCTCTCAACGTTCCGAGAAAGTTCTTCAATTGCTAATAACATTAGATGTTTAGAGAATGCTGATCTCAGAACGTTTTCTCTCAATGTAATGACAGCATATATTAAATATTGATAAGGTTATAAGAACGTTCCATAAACATTACTTTAAACATACATATGACTTTTTCTGTTCGTTTGGTTTGTTTGATTAATGTGACAGAAGTTTTTGAACCACAGCACCTCAAGCTAACTGGAAATCATAACTTTTTATGAAGTGGTGTTTTTGCATATTTTATTTCTAAAAATCATAGGAATGTCCACCCTTAAACATAATCATCACTGGGGCATAAACAGATTGTATGAATGAGTGTACAAATTCATACTAATTAGCCAACAATTCACCAAAATATAAAACATTTAGGCATTGCAATGAGATTGCGTCGAATACAGATTTACAGTTCATATAAAGTCAATCAGACCTAAAATGTTTATCTGAACAGCTATTGGTCTCACTTAGTATATTAAAATGCATTGAATTGCCTTCAGAGAGCAATTCTTCACATCTCATGCAAAGCAGCCATAGGTGTCAAACGAACTGTCATTTGGACCCAAAAATAAAATAAAGACAAAAGCCCAACGAAAAAGAGAGAAATTATCTTTGACTCTTATTTCTATATTTTTCCTGCAACTACTGCAAACCCTTCTATGCGCCCTTGCTGTCCTCCCAGCTTTGAGACCTTTAAAATCTCCTGTTCTACCACAGCGTGGGGCAAAGATGATGACAATGATGACATTATCCAAGCTTTATTTCTTCTAAATGACTGCTGCTCTGCACTTGCTCTACAATCAGGTAAGGACACAATGCTCTGAATGTCACATGCATCATCTCAAAGCAAGGGAAGATTGTTAGTCCATAAGTGTCAGCATGCACATGAAGTTGCTTTCATTGACAGCCAGTTGTCTTGAGCGTCACAACATAACATAATAGAGGAGGAAATACAGGAAGATTAGTCACTTCAAATGTCACTTCTACATCTTTATATATAAATGAATGCATTCCATTTAAGATTTGTATTTTTAGTAAGTTTCCTACCTATAATACGTATTTGGGCATGAAGGTAAATGAAGGTTGTGAAACTGTCCTGCATTTTGAGACACAGTACCAGTTCATTTTGAACAAAATCTAAGCTCACATATAACCTTCACAGATAACCTTCATATGACAATCTGTAACGAAAGATTTCCATCCGAGATGGCCAACAGAGCCAAGAGAAATATTGAGAATTAATATATTTTTTATTCGTTAATGAAAATCATAAAATAGTTTGAACATTTTCAAAAATGTATTATTTCTGCCAATATTTGATGCACTATGGTGCTCATTAGCGTTTTTAATTATTAACTTGCTGTATACATCAGCTGTGAGTATTAATAAGTGAACTGACGTGTGGCCAAGTATGGTGACCCATACTCGGAATTTGTGCTCTGCATTTAACCCATCCAAACCACTGTTACATAAATGACTTCTGGAAAGTTCATTGTTCTCCTGCAGCTAACACTGAGAGATCTGTAGCCCCTGTGTACTATACTAGACCCATCCTTGATAGATTTCAGCAAATATTTTCATCTCAAAGTGGAACTGAGAAGACTGAGTAAGTGAGTGTAAAACTCCCCAAGCAGAAGCCACCAGATGCCTACCACTTCCTGACAGATTAACTCGCTTTATGCAAACAACACATAAATATGATTTGAAACGCAGCAGTTAAAAATGTTAATGAAAAGACTTCTTCCTCCAAGTATGATTTCTGAGCCTTCAGAGAATTTATAAACATGCTGACAGTTTTGCACTGCATAAAATATAAACATGCCATTCATTATCTGTCTTAAGGGGCAGAGATGCTACAAGACTCTTATTTTTTTATTAATTGATATTTTTTTAATAACTTGAAACAAAAGACCTATTTCTTATGAACTCTAGAAAGCTGATTAATTAGTGAAATTTATCACATTATATCAATATTTGCAGAGAAATGAAGATGATTTAAAGACATTATGTTATTGTGGTAGATGAATAATGCGCTGAATAGATAAAAAGTTATTTTAGAAGTCAATATTTTGTTAATGCATTGAATGAATTCTATTAAAAACAATTATGTGAAATATTTCTGTTGTGTATTTGACATTTACACACAAGTTCAATGATATAAGTGATTTGAGTGTGTAAAATATGAACATCCTGTTTATTTATTCCAAATTAATGCACTTTTGTCTACTTTAATCTAAGTTAAAAATCCAATAAGAACATCAATGCTTCATTTTGTTGCTATAAATGGCATCATCAACATTGTGACTGCCAAACAACGTGCTGCCATAATTAACAGTCACAGGTCAAAAGTCATTTTTAAGGTGCTCAGTAAGTCATGAAAAACGCATTCCATAAATTACATGTAGTGTAACCCAACTATTTTTATTTTCTGGCATTTGCAAAGCCACATATGTAAAAGATATATTATTTTAAGGTATTTCATACCCGCATTTTTATGTGTTTGGACTCTTCCTGGAATGCCATGAATAAATATCAGCCCATTAACGCATTTTAAAGTTGCTGCTTTGCACGCATACACTCTTGTCATTACTATGCAAATGAGTATGGCCCTAGCTAGTAAACAGAAAGCCAGTAAGGAGAGGTGCGAAACAGGAGGAAATGAAATCCAGTAGTTACAGAGCTGTGTACTAACAACATTAAGCATGCCTGGACTTATCTGTCGCGTTTACATTGCCAGACTCGACTGGAGAAAAACTACTCTGCCATCATGGCGTTTGCGTTCAGTCATGTTTTTGGCAGAAATGGCTGTGTGCGACGTTGGTGATTATAATGAACAGTAAGGCTAATGATGGTTCACCCGCAGGTTGATGGAAAAATGTAACAGCGTGATTATTCAGACGGCGAATGAATGTTTTAGCTTCACAGGCCTAAAGTTTTAATGCAGGTTTAACTTCTAAGTGCAGCTGAGTGAACGGTTGCCTTCGTCAATCAAAGTTAGGTCCTCTAACAGGGACGAGAGATTTTAATTAGATTTCAGAAGTGGAGGTGATAACAAACTGATCGATGATAATGGTACCTATGGGCTAATCTGTGTTAGACGTGATCTTCTGTCACTCTGGTAGAAACTGACATTTTACGCAGATTTGAAATACTTCTACCGTTTTACATGTCATGGATTGGGTTTGGATTTATTGTGGATGGCTCATCAGTATGAAAACTTCTTCAGTGATTGCCAGCTGCAGCTTTATCAGCACCTTGGAGGATGTGAAGCATCACAGTGAAGCATCAGCTTTGTACTTGTGAAATGGATTTTTGCATTCCTGCAGAAGTGTGAGTGTATTTGTATGTGCATATCAAAGTGTGATATCCATGTGATATACAGTTGTAAATCAATTTCATTCCATTTCTGTCTATCTCTGTTCTGCTGAAGAAAGGTGGTCATGCAGGTTTGGAATGAAATGATGGTGAGTAAACGATGACAGAACTTTCATATTTGGGTAAATTATCCCTTTGAGACTAAGATATTAATTATATATTCTTCACCTAAAAATGTGCAATCTCTGGTGACATTATGAGTATTTTTATGGAAGCTAAACAAATTAAAAAGGTAATTGTGACTTTTTGTCTTACAGTTCACACCTTTTTTCTTGCAATTCTGAGTTTATATCTCACAATTGAGAGATAAAATCAGAATTGTGAGATAACAAGATAAAAACTGTAATTTTGTTTATAACTTGCAATAATGCAATTGTGAGATATTAACTCGCAGCTACCAAACCATAAATACAGAGTTCTGGCATGAAACTCTAGATGGCGCAGTCCGATAGGTCTAACGCAATCTGACCTAATGACATCATTATCACATGGCACGGCTGATTGGTTTTCTCCTGTATCAGTAGCCAATGAGCTCACTGCTCAATATTCAAATACCTGGCTTTTGTTTTCTGTAGTAGTAGTTTGCGTGGTTTGCCTAATTGAATACAAAAATGAGCAACCATAAACAACTTTAAACTAAGTGTCATGTTAGCAGTTTACATTGTATGCATCAGCGAAATATTAAGCATATTAGCAGCAGCATTTAGCATCTGTGTTTATACAGCTGGAGCAAAGGCAGTTTAGAGCATGTAATCGCTCTGAGGACACGCCGATAGTAACGGACATGAAAACAGGTTAAACAAAATAAGCATTCTTGTGTATGCATTTCAACTGGGGTTCACCATATACATCGGCGTAATCTCAATGTTCATGTTCGTTATTTCTAAGGTCAATGTTTTCATCGTGATGAGTGTGTGGTTGATTTCAGCTGCACTGCAACACAGTGGTCGCGCCAGTGTGACCACACACAAAATTTAGTCGCACAGGCAGAAAAAATTGTCTGGAGCCCTGCCTAATAACATCATTATCACATGGCACAAGTGATTTGTTTTCTCCTGTATCAGTAGCCAATAGTGGTGAAACGGATCGTAGATGATCCATGATCTGTATGGACCAGTCCCCATGGTTCGGCACGTACAGTATGTGATTCGTGGATTAACTGTTAAGTTTAACCATCATAGAGTGAAAGTTTATCATTTGCACGTGTTTTGTCTTGCCAATTTACACATTCAAGCAATTTCAGTTTTCAGTTTTTCAAAGTCCGTTTCTGTGCTCAGCCGCTGCCGCACACACTGAAGCGCGCACACGCAGAGAGAGTGAGAGAGAGGCGTGATTCAGATATCGTTTCTGACAACACCTCAACGGATGGATGGATACATACACACAAACTTATGTTAAAATATCCATTTTGGCAAGTATTCTGGTAAACATAGTCGGTTATGTCTTAAGTTAACATATACAGCTGAGAAAGAAACCGGATGTGTGTCAGTATTAGGTCCATGCATTTAGTCTTAAAGAGACAGCAGCCTATAGCAAATTCGGACTTTTTTCAGAATTGCAAGTTTATCTCTCTGCAAATATATATTCAAGTATATATTCATTACAAATGAAAGATTTATCATATACATATTAAGTATATACAGCTGTAAATACGTAAAGCTGCTTATGTTTTAGATTGTATGTTTTAGCATCTACCCAAACAAGCACAAGTGCAAACGTACATTTGAAAACATAGGTATAAACAGTAAGACCAAACTGAATCCCTTGTTTTACAACAATTATATTAAATTCAGTACAACAGCACACTTGTTTTTATAAAAAAGTGAACATGTTATTCAATGTCTCCTCATGTTTTCCAGTTGGAAAGGTGACTTTTCCTGCTGCTATGATCCTTTAATGCATTATTTTCTGTCCCGCTGTGTCGCCTTCATTCTCCTGAGCTTACTGACCCACTGAGGTCACACTGATGAACCATCTGGGCCTAAAATACGTCTACACACACACACTCACTCACTCACTCACTCAAGGGGTATTAAGGAGAAATACTCATGCCATTGACTCCTTCAGTCACCCGTGCTCTGCTGATCTCGGTACAGAGGAGCTGCTTTTCTGTTCTCTACCGTTTCTTATTCGGGAGTAAAGGAGGCTATTAGTTTTGGATGCGAACTCGATTCAAGCTGACAGGCCATGAACAGTATTTTTTTCTTACACTTCTCTTCTGGTTGCTGGGATATAGGCTTTTATCAAATGCGATTGTATGTCTCTCTCCTCATTGCTCATACTCGCCCCCTTCCTCTCAACCTCCCTCGCAATATAGGGAGTTATTTACTTTGTAAAGCATGTGTTGACTCGTTGTACTTTTGCTACATTGTATGTTCTGCTCTGTGTAGTGTTTTGAATTTAGGGCTGTCAATCAGTACATTTCAACTGAATAAATTACATGATATGCTAATTGGTTAATCAAATTAATTGCCTAAATCAATCATGTTTGAGAAAATCCCAAGATAATTAGAAGTGTGAATATTAGTTCTGACTTTGATTAAATTGTTTACTGATGATTGTGAGATCTGAAAGTGGTTTCATGCAAATCTGTTCGTACAGATCTGATTCAGAATCATTCATTTTTAATTAAAAAAATATGCTAAACTGTAAGTGGATAGACAATTTGCACTACAGACAAGCTCTATATTGACATTTTCAAAAAAAAAATAAAAAATCATATATGAACATTTATTATTTATCCAATAAAATATAATATCATTGTCAAGCAGACTGTAATGTGTAACAGATTTGCATATCACGTGATGCATAGTATGTGGTTTTATTGTCTTCATAATCCGTTAAATAAATCCATATACATACACTCTAAAAAATGCTGGGTTAAATACAACCCAGCGCTGGGTAAAACATGAACATATATATACACTTTTACATACCTAAAGAAAATTGAAACAACATTTTTCACGTTTACATTTAGATTATTAAATAGACATTACACAAAGTAGTTTAGATGTCAAAATATTCTGTTTTATTTCCATATAATTAATAGAACCCTGCCACTGACACCCATTCCATTTTGCAATCATGTTGAATTTTTTTTTTAGATTTGCTCAAAGTGTCTTATACACTTTGAGCAAATCTAGCCAATATCAAAACGGGATTTAGTTGTGGGAATTACATTAATAAATTATTGCATGTGCACATATCACAATGTGTACTTGAACCTAAGCTGATACACACCTGCTGTGCAAGAGATGAAGAGGACAACCATGACACAGAGGAAGAAGAAGAGATGAAAGAGATTATTCTGTCAACCTTTATCACACAGTGTAACTCTCTAAGTGGATTAGAGAGCACTAAGTTACCATGTTAGATAAATATGGCATACTCATGGGTGGTCCTGAGATAGTCTTTCATGTGTGTTTACAGTATCGACTACAGCTTAAGTTCAGCTTTATTTGGAGGGACTTAAAGTTAGTTCTCATGTTGTTGAGGACATCAAAGTCCAAAATAATCCATCACTAAAACACTTGTTTGCTGAATTCATGATTCCGATTTTCAAAGACTTCGGGGAACTCCATACTTTAAACAGTGAGTGTCTTCATGGGAATGTACACACATACAAAGAGTATGTGTAATTATGCAAGCTAGTGGAATGAACGTCAATTACACCATGGTCAAATACTTTAGTATAATAACTGCTAAACTGTAGTGTATCCCTGTAAATGGCCATTGTCATCACATACTTCAATGTCTCTTATCACTCTGCATTCTCTTTCTTCTAACATAAATACTTATACAATTGTATATTTAAACATTTGTATATATTTTATACAATTGTATATTTTATAGAGCTGAAATTATGGTAAACAGTTTATACACTAGACATGGTAACTTCTCAGAGAAGTTTCGCCTTTCAGTTTGTCTCCTTTAAACCACTGCGGCTAAAGGCTCTTGTGCTCTGTTCATTGCACTGTCTGCATTTAGCTGTTTTTGAAAGCAAGAACATTTCTTACCAAAGAAATGTATTTGATTGGGGCTATGTGATTCGAAACCAGCCTTCCTAAAACACTGATTTAGTTATTCAGATCATTACCCTGACTAGTCAGTCTTAAAAACATCTCTACTTTGCGGTGATGTAAAAAATGGTTTCAACAAAATTAAAACAGACATTTTTCGATAGGTGGTTATTCTGAAGGAGCTATTCTGCTGTGCATAATGAGTCTCGTGGGCTAATGTGGGATCTGATATCAGTGACAAGACTGAAAAGCACACAATTTTTATGTAGTTTTTAGAAAAACAGAGCAGAACAAATTGCAACTCATATTATAATACAGCAGTCGCATCATTAGACGTATTAGGAGTTTGAGGATTTGCAGTGTTGACTTCATTTTTTCATATTTAATCTTGTTCTAATCCTCACTGAAGCATAGTTGTGTTTCATGCCTGCTGGCACGTTGTTTCCAATGCTATGACTTGTGTAGCCAGTGAAATGGTAATCCTGCTGTCAGAACATTGCCTCTTTCTCTCTCTCTCTCTCTCTCTCTCTGTCAAGAGCTTTCAAGAAGCCCTCAATAATAACAGACGGGCCATGCTGTTTCTCACCCCAGTGAAGGAGCATCTTCAGACTTCTTCACACGCACCAATCCCCCCGGAAAAAAACAAGCGCTCATGGGTATTAATCAACTGCCCCCTTACAGATACCATACGCCCTCACCCAAACTCTCTTTGTGTAGGAGTTCATTCCAGCGCTGCCATTGCTGCCTGTAAGGGCACTATGGCTATGAATAATGGGCCTCAAGAATATAATGCTGATTTATGCAAATAATAGGTGAGGAGATCCATTTCCTTGCATAATGTTCCTTGGATAATATAGAACATGATATAGCCTGCAGTGGAAGTGTGTGGGAGAAAAATGGTCCCTTTTGTCACTGATTCATTCTTTTAACATGTTGCACTGCAAATAACATCTTTCAGCCCTTTTACAATACATGCACTATATAAAACCAGCACTGAATTGCACTTTTCCATTTCAAAACGAGACATATTCCAGCGCACTTCGACGTCTTTCTTTCAAGACCATATCATTTAGCTGAAAATATTGATAGAGCTTTTATTTTTCAGAACTTTTCAAATCTTAGTACATTCATTCTACGCAGAATGAATTGGAACCAGGGTCTAGAATTTAGCACTCGCCAAGTGCCAAATGAAAGTAAAAATTTGTATATAAAATGGTATCGGTTGCCTACTTTTTCATTAATTCTAATGCCTGAGAACACAATATGGTTTCGCATGATTATTAAATTGCAAAGACTGCATTGTAATCATATAAATATGTAATCTGATGTGCTGTGTGTTTCTGAGTGAAGCTCTGTGATCTTTTTATGGTTTTCAGTGAATACTGCTTCACATGAACACCATCTCTGAAAGCCCACTAAAAAGCTCTAAGTTTTAACGTTTAAAAGCAAAGAAAAAAAATGAACATTGTTTATTGTACTTGTAATTAAAAGTAAAATTAATTATTATCATTATAATGCCTTTTTATGAAACAACAAAACAACATAAACTAGACTTTTCAAACATCAAATTTCTATCAAATTCCATTACATTTTATTAAATTACCAGTTCTTAGCACTTTTGTCGAACATGTTTGTATTGAAAACCTAATACACTGTGTTTATTAGCATTAATGTAATCAGGGGCATTCAATTAAAATTTGATAAGGATTTGCCATAAATTCCTGTTTGTTTGAATACTGGTCTGCAAATTTATAAAGAAGTCATTTGCATAAATGCATTTGAATGGATAAGACGTGATCAAATATGTCTCTTTAAGGGTGCTGGTTCATGTATTAGAAATAGGGTTGCTGAACTATGTACAGATTAAGCATGGTCATCTGGGTTTTGAATTTTCATCAAAATCAATCAAATAGACTACTTAAAATAATTAATGGGCCGGATTTGGCCGCTACTTAAGTAAGGTTGTTGTTTGCATGGAAAAGGAGCCTTTAAGCCATTATAAGCCAGCATCCAATTTAAAACCAAGCTTTATATGCTTTGACAACAAGCTGATGAGTTTCTGTAAACTCCGTTTAATTTCATGTCACACTATGCAAATAAATGCTGGTGAATCAATAGACATCAGATTGAGATAGTTGGACAAAGGCTAAAAGCCCTTTAGCTACATAGATAAGGAGAGTGAATCTGTCTTTCTTGTTTATTCATACCAGACACAGTGGCACCATTGTATCACCCAGCGGCAACATCAGCTAGTGTTTATTCATTTATTAGGTGATTATGGGTTGTTTGACATTTCTTTTTATATCTAGCTGTCAGTTGCGTCTTTGTATTCTAGAGATGAAATGGAACAATAGTGTGATAAGGCAATGCAGGTAGTAAACATTTTAATTAAAGCACAGTTTACTGACCATAAGTGGCAGTGATATGGAGGAACTGTCTGTTTACCAATTCTTTTAATAGTTTTAAGTACGTGTACCTGGGTTTTTTGGTCACCTCAAATGTGAGTCAATGTGTCCTGGATAAAATAGCACTGAAGATCTTTCGTTAGATCTATAGAATGCAATGTATATTGAATACCAATGAGATTAGTTTGTTTAGCCTGGAGGTGGTTATCTTGTGATGTCTTTCACCTTTTCCGAACACCAAGGTAGACTGTTCACTCTCATAATTTCTTGAGTTTAGCTATTGAACAAATTGACTCACAACACAAATGTCCCATTTTCATTTGGATTTCCATGTTAATTAAGAGAATGGGAGTCCTCTCCTTTCCTCAGCATGTTACTCTGAGCTTTTCTATCGCTCCATCTCATACCCATTTTCCATTGAAATGGTGCTGGAGCCAATACAAATCTCATGAGTTATGAAAAGAAAAAAGCTATGATATCCAAGCTAATTAAATTCAGCATCTTTATACAATCACAAGCAATGGTCAGAAGTTAAACATTTTATAACAATGCATTTATAGTGTAAATTAGTGAATAAATTTATAACAATCAATCAAATAATCAAATAAATATAAAATAATATAATTTATATTTTAAATAAAATAAAGTGACTTGAGTTTGAGTAAACTGCATTAACAAATGGTGTACAATACATTTGAGTATTTATTAATCCTTATTAACATTTATATATAATAAAAGTTAAAATATAATAAAATATTATACATATAGAATATAATAATAAAATAAAATAAAATATTTAAATTAAAATAGTATTTTAAGTTCATGTTAGCTCAGGTTTATTAAATGATATTAATATTAAATAATTAAATAATATTATTATATTTATAATATAATAAAAATACAATTTTTATATAAATTAAAATACGATTTTTAGTTCATGTTAGCTCAGGTTCATTAATAATATTATAATTAAGTAATATTAATATTAAGATAAACCTTCTGATTTTAATAGTGTAAATGTTGTAATTAACATTAAAATTAATAAATGCTTTAGAATGTCACGCTTTACATGTTACCCTTGGGAGATATCATTAGGAAACATGGTGTTAGCTTTGACTGTTATGCTAATGATACTCAGCTCTATATTTCTTTGCAACCCGATGAAACATGCCAATTTGCAAAACTAACGGAATGCATAGTTGATATCAAAAATTGGATGACTAGCAATTTCTTACTGCTAAATTATGAAAAAACAGAGGTGTTAATTATTGGACCAAAAACTTTTGCATGTAATAACCTAGATCACTGTCTAATACTTGATGGCTGCTCTGTAAATTCTTCGTCATCAGTTAGGAACCTAGGCGTACTTTTTGATAGCAATCTTTCCTTTGAAAAACGTTTCTAGCATCTGTAAAACTGCATTTTTTTTTTCATCTTAAAAATATATCTAAATTACGACCTATGCTCTCAATGTCAACTGCAGAAACATTAATTCATGCGTTCATGACCTCGAGGCTAGATTATTGTAATGCTTTATTGGGTGGTTGCTCTGAGCGTTTAATAAACAAACTCCAGCTGGTTCAAAATGCAGCAGCTAGAGTTCTTACTAGAACCAGGAAGTATGACCACATTAACCCGGTTCTGTCAACACTGCACTGGCTCCCTATTAAACATCATATACATTTTAAGATCTTGCTAATTACCTATAAGGCCCTGAATGGTTTGGCACCTCAGTATCTCTCAGTATATCTCAGTAACTCTTACCACATTATAGTCCTTCACATCCGCTGCGGTCTCAAAACTCTGGCCATTTGATAATACCTAGAATATCAAAATCAACTACGGGCAGGAGATTGTTTTCCTATTTAGAGCCCAAACTCTGGAACAATCTACCTAACAGTGGACTTCAGGAAGCAGACTCACTCTGTCAGTTTAAATCTAGATTAAAGACCCATCTCTTTAACCTGGCTTACACATAATACGCTATCGCATTTCTATAATCCAAATCCATTAAAGGATTGTTAGGCTGCATTAATTAGGTCAACCGGAACCGGGAACACTTCCCAAAACACCCGATGTACTTGTTACATCGTTAGAAGAATGGCATCTACGCTAATATTAGTCTGTTTCTTTCTTATTCCGAGGTCACCGTAGCCACCCAGATCCAGACTGTATCCAGATCAGATGGTCACCGCAGCCACCCGGATCCAGTCCGTATCCAGATCAGATGGTGAAATTAGCACCTAGAGATGACCTCTACAGCCCTGAACATCAGCGGAGACCAGGAAAACTAGATGAGCCCCAGAGACTGATCCCCAGTGAAGACCCTGTCTCCTAGACGGCCATTGGGACAAGACCACAGGAACCAGATGAGTCCTTTGCACAATCTAACTCTGCTTCAGCCTAGATTTAAACTGCTGATTTTGTCTGGCCAGAGGAGAATGACACTATTTCGACACACTATTTCCCCGTCTAAATACTCTAAAGCTGATGTAAAGCCACCCAAATTTAGGATGAAGTCAAGCAGCGTCGAAAGAGATAGGTTTTCAGCTGTCGCTTGAAAATTTGTCAGGGAATCAGCATTCCGGATAGGGGTGGGGAGATCATTCCACCAGCCAGGAGCGGTGAATGAGAATGTTCTGGAGAGTGATTTTGAGCCTCTCTGTGATGGTACCACGAGGTGTCGCTCACTAGCGGATCTCAGACTTCTGGAGGGGATGTAGATTTGTA
Source organism: Spinibarbus caldwelli (assembly GCA_039654775.1). NCBI lineage: Eukaryota > Metazoa > Chordata > Actinopteri > Cypriniformes > Cyprinidae > Spinibarbus > Spinibarbus caldwelli. The sequence continues at coordinate 12,764,618 of CM077224.1, read as the reverse complement.
ATAATGAGTGGAAGTAGGTGGGTGCTGAGCCTGTGACTGTTCTATACGCAAGCATCAATGTCTTGAACTTGATGCGAGCTGCAACCGGTAGCCAGTGCAGGGAGATAAAGAGAGGTGTAACATGGGCTCTTTTGGGCTCATTGAAGACCAGTCGTGCCACTGCATTGTCATGCCACTGCATTGTCGTGCCACTGCGTACTGCCTGAGGTCTCCCAGTCAGGAAGTCCAACAGCCAGTTGCACAGCGAGGTGTTGAGCCCCAGCTGGACCAGTTTGTGAATGAGCTGTTGAGGGATGATTGTGTTGAATGCTGAACTGAAGTCTATGAACAGCATTCTGACGTACGAGTCTTTTTTGTCCAGATGTGTGAGTGCTGAGTGGAGGGCAGTGGCGATGGCATCATCGGTCGAGCGGTTGGACCGATATGCAAACTGGAAGGGGTCCAGGGAGGGGGGGAGGGGAGACTTGATATGATGCATGACTAGCCGTTCAAAGCACTTCATGAGGATCGGAGTAAGTGCGACTGGACGGTAGTCATTGAAGCAGGATGGAGATGGCTTCTTCGGGACTGGAATAATGGTGGTAGCCTTGAAGCATGTGGGGACAACAGCCTGACTCAGCGAGATGTTGAAAATGTCTGTGAAGACATCAGTGAGTTCCGCTGCACAGTCTCTCAGTACACGACCAGGAATGTTGTCAGGACCCGGAGCTTTGCGTGCATTGATCCTGCTGAGGGATCTCCTCACGCTGTCCGGGGACAGCGTCATCACCTGGTCGCCGGGAGGAGGTGGGGTCTTCTCTGCAGTGGTGCTGTTTTGTGCCTCAAAGCGAGCGAAGAAGGCGTTCAGCTCGTTCAGCAGGGGGATGGTGCTGTCACAGGTGCGCGGTGGGGACTTATAGTCCGTAATGGTCTGAATCCCCTGCCACAGGCTCCGAGTGTCCCCGCTGTCGCTGAAGCGATGGGCTACCCTCCTGGAGTACTGTCTCTTAGCCTCTCTGATGCCGCGGGATAGATTGGCCCTAGCTGTCCTCAGGCCCACCTCATCTCCAGCTCTGAAGGCAGCGTTCCGAGCCTTCAGGAGTCTGTAGACCTCCCCTGTCATCCACGGCTTCTGGTTGGCCCGGACAGTGATGGTCTTTGTGACCGTTACATCCTCAATGCACTTGGTGATGTAGGCAGTGACAGACTCTGAGTACTCTTGGAGGTCTGTGGTGTTATTGTATGTGGCAGCCTGCTTAAACATATTCCAGTCAGTTTTGTTTTGTTTAGTTTTGTTTATTTAACCGATTTGCATTTCATCTGCCATGTGCCTTATGCCACTTAATCAAACTCTTTTCTACAATGTCCTTATTTGTATATTTGTATAGTTTGTTTTTATATTTTAAACTGTATTTATTTGCATTCTACGTCTACTGTTAGTGTTTTGTTAACTGTATGCACCATGGGTCTGAGAGTCACGCAATTTCAATTCTCTGTATGTATGTGCTGTACATGTGGCAGAATTGACAATAAAGCAGACTTTGAGACTTTGACTTTGACTTTGAATCATTTGTAGAGGTTTGATTGTACTTGATGGAAGTCCAGCCAGAAGAGCATTGCAGTAGTCCAGCCTAGAAATGACCAGGGCCTGGACAAGAAGTTGAGCAGCATGCTCTGTTAGAAAAGGCCTGATATTTCTGATGTTGTGTAGTGCAAACCTGCAAGATCGAGCAGTCTTTGCAATGTGGTCTTTGAAGGTCAGCTGGTAATCAAAAAATTACACCAAGATTTCTGACTGAAGTTGATGGGGTAATTTTAGAAGAACCTAGCTGGATGGTGAAATCATGCTGTAGAGCTGGAGTGGCAGGGAAGACAAGAAGCTTAGTCTTTGCCAGGTTGAGCTGTAGGTGATGTTCTTTCATCCATGCCGGGATGTCCGCCAGGCAGCCTGAGATCCGTGTAGCTACCGTTGGATCATCTGGTTGAAAAGAGAGATAGAGCTGTGTGTCATCAGTGTAGCAATGGTAGGAGAAGCCATCTGCCTGTATGATGGGACCCAGTGATGTAGTGTATGTAGAGAAGAGGAGGGGTCCAAGAACTGATCCCTGAGGAACCCCAGTGACCAGTTGATGTGCTGTGGATACCTCCCCTCCCCAGGTCATCCTGAAAGACCTACCAGTGAGATAGGATTCAAACCAGCGAAGTGGAATCCCAGTTATGCCCAGTGATGAGAGGGTAGACAGCAGGATCTGGTGATTGACAGTGTCAAAAGCAGCAGACAGATCCAGCAGAATGAGAACTGATGATTTGGAATCAGCTTTTGCAATCCGCAAGGCTTCAGTGACCGAGAATAGCGCAGTCTCTGTTGAATGGCCACTCCTGAAACCTGACTGGTTAGCGTCCAGTTTGTTGTTCTGTGAAAGAAACAATGATACCTGGTTAAAAACAACTTGTTCGAGTGTTTTGGCTATGAATGGAAGGAGAGAGACAGGTCTGTAGTTTTCTATCAGAGAAGTGTTTAAGTTTTTTTGAGCAGTGGGGTTACCGGAGCCTGCTTGAATGCAGTGGGGAAAATGCCTGTGAGGAGGGATGTGTTGTTGATAATGTGTGTGAGTGCTGGTAAGAGTGTGGGAGAAATTGCTTGGAGGAGGTATGAGGGGATTGGGTCTAGAGGGCATGTTGTAGGATGGCTGGAAAGGAGAAGTTTGGATACTTCTGCCTCCGTAAGGGGGCAGAAAGAGAAGATGGGAGTTTTAGCAGTGGATGTGGTTGATTGGAGGTCCTGTGTGTGTGAAGGTGAGAACTGACTACTGATTGTTCTAGTTTTGCCTGTGAAGAATGTGGCAAAGTCATCAGCTGTTATAGAGTGTTGGAAGGTGGTAGAGGGGGACAGAGGAGAGAATTAAATGTTCTGAAGAGATTACGCATGTCTGGAGCACTGTTAATCTTATTGTGGAAATATGAGGATATGATTTGGCAGTGTGGACTTCAGCAGAGAAAGATGAAAGCAAAGACTGATACCTACTCAGGTCTGACGGATCTTTTGATTTGTGCCATTTTCTCTCTGCTGCCCTGAGTTTGGCCTGATGCTCACGAACATCATCACATAATCACGGGTTAGAAGAGGCAGCCCGTGCTGGCCTGGAGGAGAGAGGACAAATGTCATCTAAACAAGAGGTTAAAGTAGAGCATAAAGTGTCAGTAGCTGCATTCACATCCAGAGATGAGAAATGGGTAGGTGAGGGAAGAGAGGAGGATACTTCAGAGGTAAGATGGGAGGGAGAAAGGGAGCATAGGTTTTGTCTAAAAATAACAGGTGTAGGGGTTGGTGGCACACAGGTAACAAAATGTAGTTGAAATGTAATGAAGAAATGGTCGGAGATATGTAATGGTTCTACCAAAATTTTGTCTGCAGTACAATTGCGTGTGTAAATTAAATCAAGTTGGTTGCCAGATTTGTGCGTGCTTGTCGTGGTAAGGCATTTGAGATCAAATGAAGCAAGGAGTGAATGGAAGTCTATAGCATAAGGCTTGTCTAGATGAATGTTGAAGTCGCCAAAGACTAAGAGTGGAGTGCCATCCTCCGCGAAGGAGGACAGCAGCCCATCCAGCTCCTCTAGGAAGGTGCCTAGAATTTGCCCAGGGGGCGGTAAATTACCACAATCTGGAGTTTAATAGGATCTGTTACAGCAATCGCATGAGATTCAAATGAGTTGTAATTGCATAGGGGAGAGTGGGTTGAGTATTTCCAATTGTTTGAAATGAGCAGACCAGTGCCCCCACCCCAGCCAACTTGACGTGGGGTGTGAGAGAAAGAGAAATTGTTAGCCAGAGCAGCTGGGGTTGCTGAGTCTTCTGGACGAATCCAGGTCTCAGTCAAGCCCAAGATGCTGAGTGTGGATTGTAAAGAAAAAGCAGAAATGAAGTCTGCTTTGTTGACAGCTGAATGACAATTCCAGAGACCCACAGAGAAAGAAAGAGGTGCAGTAGAAGAAGTAAAGATAGGAAGCAGGTTAGCGAGATTGCGTTGCCGTCTGCGTGTGATGGTAGAGTGTGGTTGAGAGACAATCGGAACGGTTTGGAAACACATGATAGAGGAGGAAAGAAAGAGGACAGAAAAGGAGAGTGTGTGAAGGGAAGTTAATAAACAATACTTAGGTGCGTTGCTCGGTTAAAGTCGCGCAGGAAAAAGTCACAGGTCTTTACACTCGTCGGTTGAACACGAGGGCTGAACGCTTCCGCTGACGCTTCCGCGCCAGCACTCAAACAACAAATAAACACACATTCTAAGAAACTACAGTGAAAACAGCTGTGGCCACCTTCTAATTAGCACAGCCAATAGCCTATAGCAGGGCAAATAGCTTAGATCGAAACTAAGCCTGCGTCCCAATGTGCATACTATCCATCCTAAATTCTATGTGATAGTGGTAATTTTCAATACTATTTAGGGCAGATAGGGTGGATAGTATGCACATTGGGACACGGGGTAACGTTTCACACTTAAAGTGCATGAAAGGAGTAATGCAAACGACACAGGCTCCTTCTTAGCCGAGGGGCAATTGATTATAATTACCAGTAAGTGCAATCAAAAATATAAACCACAATGAAAATACAGAATAGAAATAGGTAGGAAACGAAGTATTCCTTCTTAGCAGCAAGTAAATAATTTAAACAACAGATCTATGAACAAGTATTAACACACTTACGCGCTGCTGTGCATCTCTTCTGGTGTTAACTAATGTAGTTATCTAAATAAATGGAAACATTATTGTAAAGTGTTACCAATTTAAATAAAAAATACCATCAAGTATTAGTGGCCATTGCAAAGCTGATTTTTTTTAGCCGTTTTATCATCAGTGGAAACGTGTGGAATGGGGCTTGGTATGTTGGTTTTTCACACACAAATATTTGGGACACACTCCTTTCCGCCTGTATGTTATCACTTAATTACTTTTACTTTTTCACAGTGTCTATGTGTGTGAGTGAGACAGAGCTTGTGCACTGTCTCCGATAAAAGGTTTACTTTTTTCACACTTGTTTCATTTTTATTATTGTTATTATTTTCCTGAATATGTAGAATTTGGAATATAACGCTTTTCGTTGTAGTGTGTATGTTTTTTTTTTATTATTATTTAAATAAGTGAAAATGGGAGACATATGGGAGAGGAGATATGTGACACATTGATTTGCCTCATGTCCTTTCACAAACACACTCTCATATTTGTGACCTGTGTTACTTTATGCATGCTTGCTTTGAGAGGTTGACAGTTTTAATTTGGGCAAACCAAGTTTTCTTCGCAATTTCAAAGGCATAAATGTATTATTCCAGTCACAGTGTTTTTAAATGGTATGTAATTACTGACCCCATGGAACTGAAAGAATTAGGCAGTTAGGTTTAGCTGGCATAATGAAGACTCGTAGATATAAACAGGGACTTTCTGAGCCAGTGTTCACATTGGGTTCATTAAATCATACAAAGACTTAATTAGAAACAGAATTATTCTGCTTTGCACAGTCTATGGCATACATTGGCATTTTGTCTTGCTTTCATTTAGGACAGAGAGTTTATGTCAAAGAGGTCAATAACACCTAGAGAATGCTATTTTTTATCTTTCCTATTCATCTCAAAGGCAGTGGTTAAGCTGGAAAATATCCCTTGGATATTGGACAAAACGTTCAAAATATACAGTTTATGTCTCTTAAAATCTATTAAAGGAAGCACCAGAGACAATCTGAGAGAGTGAAGCCAAGTTTACTGGCTTACTATGTTTGTTTAGCTTCTTACAAACAGTCTGACTCTTATCAGCACTACTGTTTGTGCACGTCTTTGATTCTTCAGGTTTCTGTGTGTGTAAAGGTCATCTGATAGCTTTCCCAGGTTTCAAAGTATGACCATAGAGACTTCCAGCAGTTAATTCATTGGATCTTATTCAGCTGTAATAGCATACAAGTTTTCTTACTAATGACGCAGAATGATTTTCATGTAAAATTTCAACCATAATCACAACTAATAATTTTTATATTTTTTATTTACATTGTACTGTTGAGATATAAATAAATAATATGTGTGTGTTTTCTATATTATCTTCCTGAAAGAATAAAGGGACTGTAATGTTTCCCCATATTAGAATGCATTTCATTCCAATATGACCTCTCCCACCCACAAATGTACAGTTTTAATAAATATTCTAATCAGTGTTGGGAGAACTAAGAATATACATGTAGGACGTTTTAATATTAGCAAAGATTACTTTGCAGCTTATATATGATAAAAGAAAAAATAGTTTCAACAGTAATTTATCTTTTTCTTAGGTAGCCATATATGGCCAGATAAACTAGATAAATAAAAAATAAAAAAAACTCTCTCTTTCTCTCTCTTTTTCTATTTACAGGTCTATACCTGAAATCCAATATAGTAATAAAGTTGTTTGCCAAGATAAGATTAAGAATTAAAACTCTTTACTTCTTGCTCACTGGCCTTTTGTCCACCATGTGGTTCATACAGTGAATTAAGCTGAACAGCCAACCCAAGCCAGGAGTCCAATTTCAGATTGTCAGAAGTGGTGTCTCTCAGTTTATTTACCATTTTTAATGTGCTTAACTGCAGAGATGGCTGCCTATTTAAAATATGGCCACACTGACTGATGTTTGGAAAGTAATTGGAAAAAGAAACCTGTCAGTCAGTGTTCACAGGCAGAGAGCTCATAACAGACAGCTGTGAGAGGAAGATAAGAGACCATATAGCGGTACAGTTTAGAAAGAAGAAACACAGTAATACACTTTCTTCAACTTCATTTTAAAATGTGATACAAAAAAAAAAAAAAGTAAAGCAATATTACTCCCAGAATGCTGCTGATAACAAATGTGATGTATTATTTAGCTTCTAAGTTTATGGTTGCGGGAGACAAATTTAAAGGAATTTAGACTAAACGAGCCACATGCATACAACCAAAATCTCAAACCCAAGGTAGGATAATCTTTAACATGTCTTGAACATTTATTTAAATAATTTTGGTTTACTATGCAATATTCAAAGGATGGTCATTGAAACAAGACAAGATATGTAACACTTGGTTTAGATATTTGTAACTTGTGAACTGTATTTTCTTTTTTTCATTGTTCTTAAATTCAAATTAACACTGTTCTATTCTAATTGTGAAAATTTTGACCTTTACACAGTCCAGACCTTCTCTTTGTTTTAGGTTTATTATAATATTTTGAAATAGAGTCATCTCAGTAGTTTTTTTTTTTTTTTTTTTTTTTTTTTTTTTTAAAGGTCATTTGGAAGGAGAAAAAGCTAATTGCTGAAACCTATTAAAACTTTTTAATATGCACATTTTTAAATCTTTTAAATCATTTAAATCTTTTAAATAACTGAAGGTTGTTCAAAAATATAAAAGGCTTCAGGTGCTGCTGTCCAACAATTTAAAACATTGACATTCAAATTATTGTGTCCTCCATTGGTTCCTCCACACAGAAAGGTAAAAAAAATTTCTCTTTGCCAACAGAGCAGGAATAGTTATCACATCTGACTAGACAATACAATACTTAAATCAGAAACTCATAAACATAAATAAATAAATAACCAAACTGAACACAGTCCTGTGACAGTGATTGCATATGATGTCCATCATGCGGGATGGGAAAAGGTACAAAAGGAGAGAAGGAGAGTACTGTAGCAGTAAAGCAGTAATGTAATGTTCCAGCACTCATCGGGACATCTCTTAAATTGAACTAAATTATGTACCTTCTGTAAATTACTTGACAGCATCAGGACCTGAATTCAACAAGGACGAGTTTAAAAAGACATCCTCTTCAAAAATCAGAGCTGTTCTAAAGAAACAGCAGCCCTGCTCAAGGCCGTAACCAAGTCATAAACATTGGGGGAGGCCAATTATTAAAGGAATTAATTTAATAATTTATGGGGGGGGGTTCTTTTAAGAACATTAAAAGAACGAGTTGTTTTTTTTTTTTTTTAAGTTGCAGGCGTTTTTTTTTTTTTTTTTTTTTTTTTTGGTTTAAAATGATCAAAAATCAATATTTGAGCAAGTTCATAACCAGCCAGTGTTCAAAACTATTACCTTACTTTAGCCCAATTCACAACAGTTAGCTTATAATAATGTTTTCTAATTTGAGTGGTACTGGGAGGAATTTGTGGGAAATTCGAGCATGGCACTGCATCATTACGTCACGTCTGTAAACATAAAGAAGTTGTCCCGGCCAGTAGGATAAATCGCATGTGAGTATGCTGCAGGTGACGGATCGTTTATAGCCTTCTCTCACAGCAGATGGAATAATTAAATTTATCATTTTGATGGAGGATTGTAATCCAGAAAGGATTAAGTGTTTATGAAATACATGTGATTTAAATGAAATAGGCTAAGTGGGATTACACAAGTTTTTGTATTTTAAAGAGAACCAGTTCGAAGGAAGAATAATTTGCATTTTGGATTAAAAGAATTTTAAAGAAGAAATTTAAATCTACATGTAGCGCTAATACACACTATATACATGCAATGCTGATGTTATTAACATTAACAATTTGAGAAAAAAAGTATAACAATAATAATAATTTGCATGGTTTGATGTGATATGAGCTAAGTGATCGTTAGATTTAATCACCACTGGTAGCGTGATTTATTGTAATGCCTTTTTTCCTCAGTTGGTCAGAACAAAAGTGGCAGACTTGTTACTTGTTCAGATGACCATATCCGATGAAAATTCTTATTTGCTTCATATATTCCAAGATTCCAAGACATAGGCTAAAATCTGTGATTCCAAAGTACAGGACCCACAACCCACGTAAGGAAGATAATTCGCAAATAGCTGCAATTGCTGGTTTTCAAACAGAGATGGTGACAAAGAGGCAAAACTTACAGACTACAGCTTTAAGCAATTATAACTTTTTGCAAATAATATTTTTATTTAAAAAGGGCAAATGAATAAGAGTGAATGTCTGTATAATATGTTGAAAATGCAAAACTGCCTAATTCATTTGTTTCTTGTCTTATCACATTCAGTTATGAATTACATGTAAATGTAAATGATTCATCCTATGTTTTAAATTCATAATAATGCAGAAATTTGACCAAAAAAAAGTGTAGTATCAAAGTGTGTATATATATATATATATATATATATATATATATATATATTTTTTTTTTTTTTTTTTTTTTTTGGTCATTGATCATTTCTGTAATGTAAAACAGTTATCAAATACTAAATGTATTATTATTTGGCAATATTATAATACTTACATATTAGCTCACACTCTTTCACTGTCAAAAACTAAACCGTTCCGTATCTGTGAACAGTAAAGCTGGCCTTCTTTGATTTGATTGGCCATCTCAATCACTTTGGCATTGAAAAGTGGTGTTAGACTGCTGAGAAAGATCATCCTAAAAACGTAAAAAATGTATTTAATGTACTTTACTGTTTTGATCTTCCTACTGAATTTTAAAATGCCTTAGTAATGTTGCCTGTTTACTTTTTAGTCATCAATAATCTATTAAAAATAGTAAATAAGTGAAGATTTTTCAGTGATTCTTTCTGCAGGTGACTGCTTTAATAGTGTCACTGAATCATTCATTTAACAGATTTGTTTAAAAACGCTGATTCATTCATATTTGAAACAAGTGACTAGGTCAATAGCCACACTTGTGGTCTTGGCTACTTGAGCACATGTGCATGTGATAGGAAGTAAGTATGTGAAACAGCCAAATATCAATGTCTTTAATGGACACTATATCCCTACTATCTCTAATACTAATTTAATTTGAACAATGTTTGAGGTTTAGCATATCCCACCATTCATCATGTTTAGGAACTCATGTTCCCTGAAATTACGAGATATTGAGAACTTTCCAGGGTAAGTTAAATTAATTATCTATAATTTGGTAGTAAAAAATGGAGTGTTGCTCATTTTACTCATGAGTATGCAAGTATGTGTATTTTGTAAAACATTTGCAACTATTTTTTATCACTTAATTAGAAAAACCACAATGATTAATTTGTGATGTCTGTTGTGTAGGGACTGAACAGATATTTAGAAGTGTATTTTAAAGTGTGAAGTATTGAAAACAAGCTCTGTAAAAGCTTGACTTGCATTTTTACAACAGTATTATTGTCACATCGGGTAATAAACAATTTAACACACTTGCGGTCTTCACACCAACTTAAACACAAATACCAGAAATATGTTGTGTAAGTAGACTAACGGTCAGGTGCAAAGGCCACAAGTATGGGTATTCGGACAGGCCCAATATCATTCACACAAGAATCATTCACCTACAAGACACTTGTTAATATTTAATTTGACATTGTTTAAAATTAAGCCAGAGGAGAACTGGCTGCACCGTTGTATCCTGGGTTATCCCAAGGTTGTTGTTTTTTTTTCCTTCTTTTTTTTTTTTTTCCTGTTACCATCAAAATTGAGTTCTTTGTTTCTTTCCACTGTCGCTTCAGGTTGCTAACTAGGGTATTAAAACATTATGTGTTGATTTTCTAACAGCTCCCAGTATAAACTGCTTAAAGGATGGCAATCTTTACCATGATGTCATTTTCAACCATATTATTTGCCACAATGTAATTTTTGACCACAGTATGTAATTATGCACTATAATAATTCTGCCTAAAATCAGAGACATTGCTAATTGAAAGTAAAGCTATACCCTATATTTCTTAACATGGTCACTTAAATAACTGCTAATTAAATTTGGGAAATATTCAAGTCACATCAGACTCTCTGACAACTGGTTCGTTTTACTTTAGACAATTGATAATATCTTAAAACACAACCAACCATTATCAAAATCATATGCTTGAGCATCAGCCTCTTCGGTATTTTCACCTGGAACAGATCATATTGTCATATTTTTATTTTTAGAATTTCACACTCTCTCTTAAAAGTGACATATCATGAAAATCTGACTTTTTCCATGTTTAAAGGGGTGGTTGATTGCGATTTCATTTTTTAAATGTTAGTTTGTGTGTAATGTTGCTGTTTGAGCATAAACAATATCTGCAAAGTTTATATGCTGAAAGTTCAATGCAAATGGAGATATTGTCTTTAAAAGTTATGGCAGTTTAATGCCTACAAAAACGGCTCGTAGGGACTACAACGAGTTACTTCCTGGGTTTGTGACATCACAAACCCTGATAAACCCCGCCCCCGGGAACATGCAGCAAAGGGGGCGAGACCATGTTGCACTGCTTTAGAGAAGAGGAAGAGTTGTTGCCATGCCATTTGTAGCTGAAACTCCACAGACACATTCTGGGGACACCTAAAACTTATATTACATATTGTAAAAAGGGACATAATTGTAGGGTGACCATACATCCTTTTTTCCCCGGACATGTCCTCTTTTTGGACCTAAAAAAATCCTGCCGGGATTTCTAAATCACCCAAAATGTCCGGGATTCAGCTTTTGCTTTCTACAGTCGCCATTCATTGTGTGTGTGTTTTATTTGAGCCCTGCGCCGGACTGTTTTCTTTATCCCGCTCCCGCTGAATTTCTGACCATCACCGCCTGCTCACGCAAACATTCTAATATCGAATATAATTTTCGAGCATCAGGCAGCCGCTATCAGTATGCGGAGTATTTAAATCACTTTGGATGCAGCTCGTGTTGGATGCAGGGTTGCCAAATCCTCATTTTTTGCACGGAATTGGCCTGATTTTAAACTGTTGCAGAGGGTTGATTTTCTCCCGTGGGTTACAGGTTTGAAATATTGCATAAATTACATTTGACTGAAATGCTTGCATTGAAACATTTAGCATTTTGCCTATGATAAAACTGTGGTAGATGTTAAGTTTTGTGAAGGATGGTCACTGGTAGGAAGCTTAGTTGTGTTTATGATCAATCTGTATAACGGTATATCATATTTTGAGTTTTGATATACTTTGGGGGCTACTTTAACTCCCCCACCACTGCCCCTACTGTCCTCTTCTTTGAAACATAAAATAAGGGTCACCCTACATAATAGGTCTCCTTTAACAGAAAACTACAAAATCATTTTTAAATCTCTTAATGATCAGACATATGCCTGAGTCATTGTGGCCCTGATATATGGTGCTAGACAACAAATACGATATAGCTAGTTCTAAATTTGAAGGATCACTTGTATCATCATTATATATTGTCATATTGCCCAGCCCTTAAACTTGTTCTATGGTAAAGGCATTATAGCCATACTGTAACAATATTGTTCTTCTGTAAAGTTGCTTTAAAATGATGTGTATTGTGAAAAGCACAATACAAATAAATTTGACTTTGTTAAAAAACACTAAATCATTTAGGAAAGAAACACCACTGTGTGTTGCACAGTTCTACTGTTGCTTTAGAATCCACAGAAGCAACCTGGTTTTAATAACTTAATGGATCATAAAGCCCTTCTGGGTTTCAAACACATACAGTACATGTAATCTTTGAGTTACCAGTTAATTCTTTAACATCTAAGCTATACCAAGGTTTGAATGCTGTTATGACTTTCAGGTTTTAAACAGCTCAATCAAAATGATTTTTCTCAGCAGTGGCAGCCATTGAAGCTGTTCAGTTAATGTTTCTTTGTCTCAGTGCTTTATATTGCTGTCATCAGCTGACCTCAGTGGACTCACCAGTGTACAAGTCATGTGGTGTCAGTGGAGTTGTGGCTAGACTGAAAAAAGGAACAACACAAAGAGGACGCTGGTGGGTTTTCATGAGGATTGTGTTAGACAGAAGAGGCAACAGCTACACAGCACATCAGAGACCACTGTGTTACACACACACATACACACCTTTACAGTCATAAAAAGATTGTAGAATCCTTGCTGCTTTTGATCACAATAGACACAATAGATACAATAGATACACAAAACAAGTTTGTCTAGCCAGTTTTTTTTTTTTTTTTTTTCTGGGTCATGGAGGTTTATTGTACACTTGATAAAAGGCATCATTCATAATTTGATTCGCAGTGGTAGCAAACAATTAAATGCATAATGGCTATGTTATTAAGGTGAGATGACGTGACGCATAGAACACTACATTTATTGTCTTAATTGTGCCTTTATAATTTTTTCTTATTTTGATTCACTGCAGAGGTACTCTAGTCAGTTTATTTTACCCATCTTTCTGAAATACAGTGGTTTTATTAACAAATGAAATGAATGATTTTCTTTGCCATAAAAATAAGCTAAAATATGTATTCATGAAATATTTAAATCATTTTTGAGCAAGCCGATGTGTGATTTGATGGTTTGTGGTCAGAAAGAAAGAAAGAAAGAAAGAAAGAAAGAAAGAAAGAAAGAAAGAAAGAAAGAAAGAAAGAAAGAAATGCATGAACGCATTTATTTTATCAAAAGTGACAGTACAGATATTTACAATGCTAAAAAGATTTCTGTTTCAAGTAAACACTGTTCTTTTGCAATTAAATGAATCACTGTTTCCACAAAAATATTAAGCAGCACAACTCTTTTCAGAATTGATAATAAAAATAAATATTTTTGAGCACTAAATCAGCATATTAGAATGATTTCTGAAGGATCATGTGACACTGAAGACTGGAGTAATGGCTTTTGAAAATTCAGCTTTGCCATCACAAGAATAAATCACATTTTAAAATATATTAAAATAGAAAACAGTTATTTGAAATTTTAATATTATTTCTCAACATTCTTTCAAAATATTTTTTAAAAAAGTTTTTACTGACCCCCACACTTTTGAACAGTAGTGTATATTACATACACATACATGCATAGTTTTAGCAATACTTACATTTTGTGTATAATTATAAAATTATTTCACTGTTACGAAACAGTCCATGCAATGTCAAGTTTTAAATTAAAAGGATGGAGATTTTAATAGATTTTCTTTTCAGTATATCATGGTTAAAGTCTAGCATTGAGCTTACAGCTGATTGGTCAGTGATAGAACATTCTGAGATGACATGTGCCCTGATCTCCCAGCCACAGTCGGACTACATCTGTGTCAAAGGTACTGCAGTGGTGTCTACTTTTGATCTTAAAAGTACCCGGGATTTGTTTTGTATTACCAGCTACACAGCTGGATTTAGAGATCATATTGCTCCCACAACCCATTCTACCTGACCTCTGCCTGATAACACCAGGGAAATTTGATCTTTTCCAATGTTTACTTCAAAGGAAGTGATCTTATTATCATATGACCACCCAGAATCTTGCCTCTCAACAAGGTGAACAGACTTTGAAGCAGATTCCTACACATATTTATGTATTCCAGTGATGATTTGAAGACAAAAACTAAATGTGGGAGTGTTTGTGTCACTACTAACTGTCCGAGGTACAGTCTACATTATTAATGCTGATGGATTTGTAATTCTACAACCTAGTTTTGCCTCAAATGGATTCAAGCCCAATTCTCCTTCACTAACCTGCAACAAATGCAACAAATAAGAGAATGTGAAACCCAATTAGAGTTAGAAAGGTAGAAAGCCATATAACTCTTTCACAATCTTCCTCTTACCGCAATCCTCTTTGGTGGGTTTCCCTGAACTGACAGAGGAAAATGTGACACAAATCTGGTAATGCTTTTGTTTATAAAATAAGCATGGAATCAAATTCTGAGATTTTGTGAAGGTCAAATTTCTTTCACAGTGGATTTTTTTTTACTCATGTTTTAGATGCGTGCCTGCTATGCTGCTATACAAAAAAAAAAAAGCATTTCTGCTGTAATTCTCAGTTTGTATTGTTTTGTCCCCCTTTAAAATCAATAAAAACAAACATTTATTCTACAGACTTGTGTACCTCACCTTGACCTTTGCCAAATGTTTTGGGGGACAGGCCGTAGCAGAATAATCAGTACTCTGTCTCAGTGTGTTGATGAGGGACTATTGATCTAACTGAACTGATAAGGTCAGGGCCTGCGCAGGCATACAATTCTTTTTAGCCGAGGGATGGTGAACAAGTATACCTCTCATTCATGATAAACATCTAGTTAGTGACAAACATCTAATAGACAGTTACTTCATCACAGTATATACTGTAATATACATTACTGAATTCTGGTATTCTGAACTACTGTTCTTACTCTCTTCATTAGTCTTAATTATTCATTAATGATTCACATTTATTCTAAAACACTGATTAGAAGTAAACACCATTAATGCCAAGTTCTGTCATGAAACTCTAGATGGCACAGGCTGATGGGTAGTTAACGCAAATTGATGATATTCATTGCGTTAAACTACTTGGCACAAGCTGATTGGTTCATATTGCATACGCAGCCAATGAGCTTACAACTTTACATTTAAATGGCTGGTTAGCATTCACTAGAGCAGTGGTTCTCAACCACATTCCTGGAGGACCCCCAACACTG
Organism: Spinibarbus caldwelli; assembly: GCA_039654775.1. Classification (NCBI taxonomy): domain Eukaryota; kingdom Metazoa; phylum Chordata; class Actinopteri; order Cypriniformes; family Cyprinidae; genus Spinibarbus; species Spinibarbus caldwelli. The sequence goes on along the minus strand of CM077224.1, from coordinate 12,749,307 downwards.
CACATTTTGCATGTCTCCTTTGTCTGATATACCCATTTCAAGTCTGTGAGTCTCTACTAATGAGCAGGTGACCTGAATCAGGTGTGTTTGATTAAGGAGACATGCAAAATGTGCAGTGATGGGGGTCCTCCAGGAATGTGGTTGAGAACCACTGCACTAGAGCAGTTCGCAGCGCGTTTTCAGAGTTCCTCTGAAACCCTCCACCTTCCCCAGCTCCACCTGTATAGATCTGCTATGGGTTATTATATATGCTACGTGTGCTGCATGAAGTATGTCTTAAATACTCAAAGCAAGTTCACGTACTTGCTTTGCAGCATCAGCAACAATCTAAAACAACAGCAATAACCAACAGCATCACCAATTCACCAGCAGCAGCAGTGTAGCAAATCTATTCTGCAAAGACCGAATACATATCCATTACAATGCTAAAATCTTCCGAGAGTTGTCTTGACAAAACTGTGTTTGACCCCATTTTGAAATTGTTTGAAAATATTTTCATTGGCTAAACAAAATAGGAAATGACAATATTGTGTCTAAAATGTAAGTCACTCAATATTAAATTATTGCTTATTGAGCGTTGTGATAAATGTGATATTACACTTGCAATCAATGTTTGTCTGCCAACAGCACTTGTGTGATATTGTTTAATTATAAAATTGCAATAGGATTTATAGAATTATGTGTGAAACAGATACCATGTAAACGACCCTCATGATGTGTTTACGGCAGTTAAACTTGAATCTTAGAACTACATAATGAAAAAGCAGTGATATATAAAACACGTAAAGCAGAGGCTATAAATAAGCTCTGCACTGAGAGACTGAGATAATGTGAAAGAGCAGAGACGAGTGTGTTGGGCCAGAGATCACAGCTGCACTCCCTCCGCTGTGATCTTTAATGTCTCTAATGAGCTTTGTTCTCCTGGTTAGTAAAAGCCTCACACTTTCACATTAAGCTTTCAGGTCAACCACAGTATCTCCAGGCCAAGGATCTCCTGACCACAAATACGTGCAAAAAGAATATTCATTATACTTGGGTTGTGTGTATATATATGTGTGTGTGTGTGTGTGTGTGTGTGTGTGTGTGTGTGTGTGTGTGTGTGTGTGTGTGTGAATTAGAGACAGAGAAAGAGAGAAATTCTTTGTCCGTTTAGGTTAAGGAGCACATTGTTTTTGATTAAAAATCACCAGGTTAGAAATGGGTACTTTTCCATCCTCTTGTGCTTTGAATTTGAAATACGAAATCCAACAGCAATTCCATTTGCCAAAGTATAACAAGCACAGCCCTGTTCAAAACCTAGTGAGCTGCCTCACTGCTTACAATTTACATAGGGAGCTGACTTCCAAGCTCTTTATTGACATCTATAGCTCCATGAACAACCTTTAATATTTGCACAAAATATTCTTTATAGTGGAAAACAGATACTAACACTAAGAAAAATGGTTATTTTAAGAACTGGTATGCATTAAACATAAAGTATAATTTCTGTTATTTTATTCATTTCTAATTTGTAGTTTTAAGGTAATAAAGCTTTGTTTGATGAAATTATGCAATTTGGAACAGAAGATTTGCGAGGTTTCAATGCTTCGCAATGCAGTTTCAAGAGCGACCATTACCATGCAACAGGAACGTGTCTATGATGGCATAAAATGTTTTCTGTGTAGGCAGCTCACCAATTTTTTGAACAGCAAGTGAGATCGATTGGTTTAACAGCTGCCTTTTGAAATGTGAAGGAAACAACAGTGGTCTTTCATAAAGCATATCAAAGAGGCCTGTAAGCAGTGTCATTACCTTTTTATTGCTTTGCTCTGTGCGTGTGTGTTTGTGTGTGAGAAAGTCTACCATTTAATTTACATCAAAAGTGTTTGATCGGTTGTGGACGTTGACAGTGAAGACAACTTCCAGACTTCTGCTGCTATGTGCATTCTGAAACAACATGGAAAGTTAAAGTCATGCTTTTTAGTTCTGAGAGGTTGTGATTTATTGATTAAGGAGATCATATTTTATTCACGGGAGGAAGAGGGAGAGCATGAGTGAGTATATGGCATGTGTGTGTTCTGGAGGAGCACAGGTTTGCTAGTGGGAAATGAATATGATATGGCTATATAGAGACATGGTGCTAAAAGAACTGAAACAGTACGTGTGTTAGTTGTCAAGGTCTGTTTGCATCAGCTGATAAAAACCTAAATGCAGTACTCTACAATTTGTCTCCATATACCTCAAAATGGATGTATCTCAGTTTCATAAATGTATAAATGCATACATTTTAATAAATGCTCACGTATTGCATCATCTCCTGGAAGTCATCACACCATTACAGATATGGGGCAAAAAAATAAATAAATAAATAAATTAAATTTGCTTTTAACATCATGAGGGTTTTATTCAGAAGCATTGACCACCCAAAAAAGCTAGATATCTTAGCTGCATTATAAGGCAAACATATTAAATTTGTGCTGTCAAGACTTTATAGATCTAGTATATTATTGGCCGGGATGATTCCTTAGAAGAGGCTAGTGCAGTGGTTCTCAACCAGGTGGTCGGCACTTCAGAAAACCTCCAAGGGGAGAACATGCAAGACGACTTGATGATGATATAAAATGATATTAATTTTATTTAAAAGTTTAATTTAAAAAAAATCTTGTTTAGATGAAGAACAAAGTCATGTTCTTCTTTAGACTGCTGCCATAAGACCAGTCACAATGCATCCTGAAGATTAAAATTCATTGTAAAGACAACTTTAGTTTTTATTGTTTGTTACACCACCTAATTCCTAATGCTTTTAATTCAGAAACTGATAACGTATTCATCATAGAAGATGTATATTCGAATAATATTTTTTATGAAATTTTTGAAAACTTTGTCTATTAATTTGGTTAAAAATATGTACATACATTCAGTGATTCACTACACCTCTGTTTTTAATTTCTGAATTAAAATGGATTTTTTTGGGGGATGTAAAATTAAAGATTTGTCATTAAAGGGATAGTTTACCCAAAAATGAAAATTTGTTGTTAATTTACTCAATCTGTCCAAGATGTAGGTAATTTTGTTTTTCTTCAGTAGAACAGTAAAGAAGACTTTTATCTGAAACTGTGGTCATTGGTGATTCATAAAATGCAAGTTCATACTATCAATATGCGTGTCAAAAAGTATATACAGGCAAAACAAAATTAATATCCGTGGCTCATGATGAAATATTGAAGTCTTAAGAAGTGAAATGATTGGTGTATGCAAGAAACTGAACATTATTTACAACATTATGACCTGTAATCCATAGCCTCAGACAAATGGTCCTATGTGTCTTTACGAGAGTCTGGAAGTGAGAGTTTTCTGTTGCATAATGGTGCATGGGAGCAAATTCAAACATGAGGTGATGCTGTGTTTGTTTACAACAGAGAGGATACCTGTGTTGTATTGTCCCTCTAAATGGTACTCACTTGTTCTTATGCTAGATGCCTCAACCTACATAAAAAGTAAGATCTCGCAATCTCAACATGAAGCGTGAATGCACCATTTGCCTGAGGCTATGGATTGCCTGAGGGTGAGTAAATTAATAGCAAATTTTCATTTTTGGGTGAACTGTCCCTTTAAATGATTAAATTCTTGAAAAGAAAACCATTTGTAATTTAGCATGATATTTTATTATATTAACAAGCCTGACAAAACTTTGTCCTATGATTCTGCAAAAAAACATGCAGAAACAGGTCACAGGTAAGATTAGTTCAGATATATGTGGACAGTGGTGTGACACCGCTAAAAATACCTTTTACGATCTCTGAAATTAGTCTTAGATGGCAAAACTGCACCGTGTGCACTAGGCTTAACACACTAAACTACTGGCAATATTAGTTTGTTCATGCACAGATGTCCTAGTTTGCTAATAATTAGATGGTAAAGATGGTTGCATGTGGGGGTGAGATTTGACTTAAATTAATGCAAAGCTGAATTTTCAAGTGGAATCAAACAGTGTTTATAAGTCTGCACATGTGGAATCCCTAGTGAGAGGGATCAGTACAGACTAACTGCTTAAGTGGCTCTTCAGGGTTTTAAGAAGACACAGATTCTCCCCTTACAAAATCTCATTGTGTCTTCTGTGAGGGTCTTGTGAGACATGTGGAGCACTACTGATATGGAAACATTCAAATCTTGAGAGGTCAAATGATCTGATGAGATCAGTCCCACACAGAGCATTAACACTGGATGTGTTCCTCTCTCTGATGCTCATCCATTTCCTCTTTCATAATTAAACCTTTGAGATTGTGCCAGAAGATGAAGCACAGGAGTGGGTCTGTTGTTTGGAGAGGATTTAGAGAACACAAAAGCTATACACAAATCATTTGGCGCACTGCATCTGTTTGGGAGAGAGATAGAGAGATTGTTTTGGTGATGGAAATAATTAAAAAAGAAAAAAAAAATCCCCACGTTGTTGAAATGTGAGTGTGTGCAAGATACGTTCCTACACTATGACTATACTAATCCGTGTATGCAAATCCATGTAGAAAATGCTCCTTTTGTGGATAATCCAACACAGTTTTCATGAGATTATGACTAAACAAGCGTTTTGCCTGTTATGGACATTAAATAATAGGAATTGAAGTTTTAAAGATTGTCCTTGAGTTAAGAAGTTATGCTTTACTCAACTTCCCTTTCAAGAAAGCTTAACAAACTCTGCATCTCAGAAGTTCAAATAATACATGCTCTTGTACATGTGCTTAAAGTCGTATCTCCAGTAGCCAATGTATTTCAGTCCAAAGTAAGTGACATTCATGGTTCTTGTGGACATAATATTTATAAGATTGATTTATAAGATCAAGCTTAAGCCATTTTTAGCTTATTTATTTACTCATTCATTCATTCATTCAAGCAGTTAATTTATATGACCCTGTGGTTCGACAAATTAATTTTTTAAAAAGTATAAATATTCCATATGTTCATCTTCATACTCACACACACACACACACACACACACACACACCCACACACACACACACACACACACACTGTATATACAATAAATTACATAAGTTTAACTTTAAAATACATATTTGAAATCAATTAATGTGCATTCAAAAATATTAACCATAATTTACACATACCTCTTTAAAAAAGAGTTCATTGCAAAAAGTTTGGTTAGTTTGCATTTTTACTCTGTGTGACTAATTTGCGTCGACAGGTCCTTCCCATATAATTCTTAAGGAAGACTTTTCTTTGACAGGCACTGTTTCTACCTCGCAAAAGAGCTTTAAACATTAAAAAGTAAACCCACCAAAGACTCAGATAGCCACAAAGTAAGCGTTTTCATTTCTTATTTTCTCAATTTCTGTCAGACATATTTTTGAGCAGGTGTGGAATCTGTGGATAATGCTGTTTAGATGCAATACTTGGATTCTCAGCAATGCACTGCAGCATGAATAAACTATACTGAGTAATGCTGCATATTACTATTTATTGCTATGCTCTTTGCTGCTTTTATTTATGGTGTTGTCATTGTATTTATTGTTCCCTTCAGTTATCTGTCATGTGGTGATTATCTTTGTTTACTTAATATATTTTTGTTGGTGTTGTTGTCATCACAATTATTCTGGTTTGTCCATGTGCATCTGAATGTATTAAGAGCTAATCTACACTGAAAGCAAGTGGCACATTGTGAGGCAACAAAGCTATTCCCAGCTAATAAAAATATGTTTTAAGGGCATTTTGCTAACATTCCCATTAAGTTAAGAAAACGTTATTTCTGAATTTTTTATAAATTTATGTGTAACCTTTGAATGTTCTGAAACATGAAGTAATTAGTAATGAAAACAAAAAGTTCCTTGGATAATAAATAATGTTTTAAGAATGTTATTAATGTCAAAATAACTTAATGACTAATGAACAATCTGTTGGCATTACAGGAAGAACATTTGTTCACAACTTTGATAGAATCTTGCCAGAACATTAGCTAAAGTTCTGAGAACGACCCTTGTTAGCTGGGTTGGACCTGTCTGAAACACAAAGAAATATGAATATATAAAATATAGTTAATCAGGTTGAACATTTGTGTGTTTTTAGTTATGATAGCAAAGTTTGGAAAAGTACACTTTCTCATTTTTTTCTAGACTTACACAAAAAGACCTTACTGACATGTAGTCTTGCTTAGACATAAATTATTAATCTTTCCACCTCAGTTTGTTCTGACTACTGTGAGAATGTTGCTTCTCTTGTTATAATTTCCAAGCTAATTATGAGGAGGCTAGCATCTTTACGTACATATTGTGGAGAGTGAGCTGGGATGAATTGTAATTCTGACAGCAGCAGTTGCTGCCATTCCCTCTAGAGATGTAGTTCTCAGCTTTAACAGCAGATTAACAATGACCAGTCCAGTCTCAGCAGAGACGCTCTGCTAAATCACAAACACCTCAGTGCCAGAGAAATGCCAGATTTGAGCAGGCACGAGTGGGTAGGCCAGATGGTTCAGGCACTGTCCTGTCTATTATTATGATAGAAACAAGGCCCCAATGAGACATTCTGGGGACATTTTGCAACTAGCAATTTTTTATTCTTCTAATCAGCCACTATCTCATGTAAATTTAAAATGCATTGATAAAGCAATATACTGTCCAATCGCCTATGTAATGGCTAATATGACTAGGTTACAGTGATTCTGGTAGTCCTGGCTTGTTTCTTGATGACTTTCTAGGCTGATTTATGCTTATTATTCTCCCATAGCCATATTGTTGACTACCAGCATAAAGTCCAGACCAGATGGCAGTTTATTTGCCCAAGAATCAGCCAATCAGCCAATGAACTGCAGTTGAAGTGACCGACCACAGTTCATTTAATTTTAGGAGCCATTTAGTAGCAAGTGAATATGAAATCTGTGGCACCGGCGCCACATTATTAAAACGTGGGGGGAAAAAAACTAAAAATTCTTGCAATGGGTGGAAGTACGCATACTGATTATTTCACAGACATGATTTTTGAGCAGTAGAGATTGAGCAGTAGAGAGTTGCTTTCTTGGTACAGCAAGCAAGAGCAGCCTCATGGATATATTAAAGTAGTTTTGCATTGACATGTAACTTGCAGTTCATTTTGTGAGTCATATTTTGATTGAGTAGCTACTCCAACTGATTAGGTGAGTTGGAGTGAACATATGGATGAAGGATTTGTCAAATCCAAACTGGGAATTGCTGCTTTTGAGTCTTTTTGAATGATTCAATTAAACAACTGGCTCGTAAGAGTAATTTGTTCTTGGATCGGACTACACAGATTGCACAGTATGCTGACAAACACTGCAGCAAACATTGCTGTGATCTGCAGCACCATATTGTACGTAACTGTTGTGATATTATGAAATCTGTTCCATAGTCCATGCATCTTAACATCGCTATTGACACAAAGCAGGCTAATTTTCAGAGAATAGCATTAGCTTTATGAAGTAATGACTAGGTTATAGTACTGGTTTAGTGATTCTGGTAGCCCTGTATTTTTCTTTGATGAATTTCCCGGGAGATTTATGAACATTAGTCATAACCACATTAGTCACCACATTATTGAATGGGGGGGGGCATAAAATACCTGCAACTGGGTGAAAAATACATACACTTACTAATAATTTCACAGGCATGAATATAAAGAGCGCATATTTTTGCTTTCTTGGCACATCAAGAGCAGCCAAATGGATATCTTAAAGTAATTTTGCATTAACTCAGTTGCCACTCTAACCGATTCAGTGAGTTTGACTGAATGTGTGAATGTTTTGTCAATTTTAAACTTTGAATTTTTGAATGATCCATTACAATAACTGTCTCATAAAAGCAATTTTCTCTTGGATCGGACTACGCAGGTTGTGCAGTATGCTGATAAACACTGCAGGTACTATGATCTGCAGGACCATACTGTGTGCCTTTCCAGTTTGTTTTGACATATTGAAACATACATACCATATTCCATCTTAATATTGATATTGAAACAAATCAGGCTTGTCTCCAGAGAAAAGCATTTGCTTTACAAAGGAGTGGCCCCTGCTGGTTAGTGAAGGTGAAGCGCAACCACCTATATTAACATTAGTGTTACCTTGGTGCTAAAATCACAGAGTCGCACTGTGAGGCAGTGGTCCCCGCTGGTTAGTGCGAGTGAAGAGCGGTAGCACACGTGGTGGCGCTGAATGATTTACAGCCTGTCAGTCCCCGAGCAACTGGAGTAGCTGTGACTCTCATCCAACAGCATCTTTAATGAATGGGGAGAGTGTTAAAAATACACAGGTTGTCAATTATTGAACATCTCTCTCTCTTACGTGTGCAGACCCTTTCACTTGCGTTTATTGGCCTGCTTCCTCTAACTTTCTGCCTTTTTCAGTTTTTGCCCTCTTTTTTAAACCTGTGTCCCTCATATTCCCAAACACCTCATATTTTCATTTCATATGTTTGTTACAAAAGAACTCTTGTGAACAGGACTGAGCTGTTTATTTTAAAATGTTTAAATAGTAGTTATTTAAAAAATTCTTACTGTATGTTTTCGCTGTTCATTTCCATACGACATACAGCATGCTATGAACCAAAAAAAAAAAACACCATAAAAGTGGTCCATATGACCTTGAACAGACTACTTTTCAATTGCACATTTTATAACATAAAATACACCCTTACATCAGCTGACATATTGTTACCATATACTTGAATTCTTTAATAAAAGGTCACACAGATCAAGGTATATTTAATGAAACCTGAGAGATTTCTTTCTCTCCATTGACCCAAACCTTTATGCTTCAAAACATTCATAAAGACATTTTAAAATAAATCCTTATAAATTGAGCAGTCAAATCCAAGTGTCTTAAATTTATATGATGAACGGATTTAATTTAGTCTTTTATTCACATATAAACTTCACATATGGTAAATGGAAGCTGAAATGTGCTTGTTTCACATGCGAGTACCAATGAGCATGGTTCTCACTCATCAAGTAGAGTTGAGCTTCCATTTACCATTTAGCTAGGGCAAAGGTGACAAATGTGTGCCTCCGAAATTCCAAATGCCTCTTAACTAATTAATCCTGCCAGCAACTCTGCTGGTGCCCTCAAATCTCATTTGCATTTCTGCATATTTAAGCATTACGTTTAGCATCATTGACATCAAATCAAATTGTTTTCATGCATCTTCAACCTTTCGTGCTCCATAGACCCAGCTAACAAAAAAATAAGTTTGTCAGAACACTTTGCTAATGTTCAAGTTATGAAAATGTTATTTCTGAATGTTCTCTAAACGCTTAATACATCCAAATTATTAAATGTTTATAATATAATGTTTTTTGTGCTAACATTTTGTGATCATCATTAAAGACCAGATAACTTTGCATAAACATTCTGGTTGCACTTTATTTTACAGTACGTGCACTTACATGTGCTTACAGTGTACTTACAGTGTATCTACCTAAGAAAGTACTAGTAATATTAAGTAACTACATGGGGTAGGGTTAGGTTTAGGGGTATGTTCAAGGTTAGTACCTAGTTATTACCTAGTTATTGTAATTACTATAATAAGTAAGTAGCAGGGCTGTAAAAGGAAGTGCTACCAACATTCTGTTAATGTTACTAGAACATGTTTTGTTCATAGCTTTCAGAGAACCTTGCCAGAATGTCAGCTAATAGTTCTAAGAACATTTCCTGCTGGCTGGGGAAGAATGGTTTTGGTGATTAAATGATGACATATTTTCAGTTTTTATTTTCATTTATTTTTGTTGTTGTTGTCGTTGTTGTTGGAACTGTCCCTTTAAGAAATGGTCAAAGGCTATCAGCACTGTTTTTATTCAGATTTCATTTGAGTATTCATTGAAGTTATGAAGAGTTTCCCATTGCATGGTTCTCGTATTATTCAAGTACATCAAAAGCACTTCAAAAGTGTTTTGTTAACATGATGTACTGAAATAAACAAGGAACTGCATTAGTACAACAATGCACTGCTGCTGAACTCAGCAACCTCCTCCAAAACCCTCTCACCTCTGGATTTTTTTTTTACACATGCAAATCGCTGCTTCCGTATCACCTGGGTATTCAATAACTAGGGCACTAGCAGTACCCTTGTTATTGTACTTTGACCATTTTGATCTTTCAACACCTTTTTTTCCCCAACTAACTGCTGAAAGCCATGAAGAGATAAGCTGCCTTCAGATAAACAATACTGCATGTAATGTGTCATGCGTCCAACAACAGAACCATGAAACCTTTTCTTTCTTTCTTTCTTTCTTTCTTTCTTTCTTTCTTTCTTTCTTTCTTTCTTTCTTTTGGGGGGGTTTTTGTTGCAGATTTTAGCACAGTTTCATATCTGAAGATTTACTGAATTTGGTTTTGGCTGTTAAGTGTGACAAATGGCTGAAGGTGAGATTGAATATACTGTTTATTACTATTTATTGTGTGACTACCCAAGATAATCATAAAAAAAAAAACAATCTGCTATGTTGTAGTCATCATATAAGATTAATGATCGAAGAGTGTGACATATATTAATGATGTGCAAGATGGCACATGGATGTAGTATTGCTCAATATTGCAGTGTTGCAAATCCCAGTGCATTACCAGATAATCGAGTGCTCTGTTAATGCCAAGAGCAAGCACATACTGCCCCCTACAGACTCACTGAGATTTACTCCGCAGAGACTGAATGCTGCAGGCAAAAATACCGATGTGAGTTATGATGCAAACTCCCATGTGCTCGATGACACAAATGAGAGCTGTGTTCTGACTGAATGTGTGCTTTGCTCTGTCACCACCAGAACTAGTACAGAGAGACAAAGTTAGACATACATAGCTTCCCAAAGAAGAAGGAGTCTCAGTGTGAAACTTGAGAGGAGACTGAGGTAGGCTTACTCCTTCACTGCCTTAAATTTCGTTGAGTGAAATACTTTGAGAACCTTTCAAAGCTCGTTTCTCGTTTTCTGAAATTTTCTGAGAAAGATCAAATGCAGCTGTTGGGGAGGTTGCAGGAAAAAAAAAAAAAAAAAAAAACTCATATTTGAGCTGCATGCCCTCAGAAGGCAATCGCTGCATTGATCACTATACAGGAGTTGTCTGATTAGATAATTCCTTTGTCCATTAATTTCAAGTCAAAATTTTATTAATTTGTTTTTGTGTAAATTTGTGTGGTTTACTGATACACAACAATAGATTCAGTGTCATTCCATCCATCCATCCATCCATCCGCACATACTGCTCCACCGAATTTTGTGCATATTCACAGTGGAGATTTTAGCAATTTTTTGCAATCAAGGTCACATCACCCAATCAAGGATTTCTATTCTTCCACCCACTCCACCAATGATCTAATCTTCCACACACTTGATGATTAATACTATTTAAAGACATTTCCAAAGGTTTTTTTATTATTATTATTATTATTTTAATTTATTTTATTTTTTCACTTTTTATCAAATTAATTAAATTATTTCCTGTTATAGTTTTTTATTCATTTTATTAGTGTATATATTAATGCTTTGATAATATTGTATTTAAAATATTTGCATTTTTGTTACAATAAAGATTACACGTAGACAAATCTCAAGACAACAGGCATGCTGGAGACTGTGACGGTTGAAAGCAGATCACACTTATCTTCCGGAGCTGTGAGAAAGTTTAGTTTTTCTGTGTTGATGTGCAGGTGACTATGTCCGAAGTGTTTGGGTATAAAATCCCTAGAACCTTAATTTCCTTGCTTCTTGCAAATATTAAAGGGATAGTACCTAAATGATCAATATCTATGTAAGATATTCCTTGTGGCCTGTAAGAAGACCATACACTCTTAAAAATAAAGGTGCTTCACAATGCCTTAGAAGAACCTTTTTGTCTAAATGGTTCCATAAAGAACCTTTAACATCTGAAGAACCTTTCTGATTCACAAAAGGTTCTTTGTGGCGAAAGAAGGTTCTTCAGATTATAAAAAGGTAAGAAAGATATGGTTCTTTAAAAAACCTTTGACTGAATGGTTCTTTGTGGAACCAAAAATGGTTCTTCTGCGGCATCGCTGTAAAGAACCTTTTAAGCACCTTTATTTTTAAGAGTGTAACTCGGAACTTGCATAAAGATGTTATGCTGACTTGTAAACATTTGCAAATTTATGGCTATGTTCTTGCAAGTTGCTTTTTTAAAAATTTTTATATGCACGTAATATACATTATTTCCTACTTATTTGTCTATTTGTAATGTAATTTATATGGTATGCTTATAGATGTTTAAAAAACTAATAAAAGATAGTTACAAAAAATAAACTTCAGAAGTATCACAGAAATAGAGTTAACATCTATCACACACACGATTAGGTGTTTGTGATATAGAGGAACTTGTGTAATGGGTGTTTGTTTTGGTGTGTATGTTTTTTACAACTAAACATGTTAATGACACTTGGAAGGAAAGTGAAATCTGTCAGTCAAACTTCTTCAACAACTCTCTCAATATGTTAATGATAGATATGCTGTAACAGATTTTGTGTGTGTGTTGTCTTGTAAGTCTGCATGTGTGTGCAAGAGACAGAGGGAAACAGTCATAGAGCAGTCTATGAGTGAGTGCATTTTTGTGGATCTCTAAAATGATGGGTTTGGCCACTGCTGATAACTTGTAATTATAAGGAGACTTGTGGTACTTTAACCTCTAAAAAGAGTCTGAATACATAATTCAACATTTATTAACTCTACCCTGCATTTTGAGATGGGATTCATTATTTGATTACCATGATTTCATGATTTGAGTACCACCCTACCCAAAAACTGTTTAGATTTTCTATTCTGTCTGACTTTACCGACCACCATAGGCTGCATTAGATGGAAGATGTTTTGTTCATGTTGCAGTCACAGCTGAAATGAAACTTATCAGAAGGTGCAATGTAAGAATTATCATAATTTTAATGCCATGAGATTGTAAAAACCTGTTTGTTGACTAACGGTACATTTCCCCACTATATATGGTGAAAAACTATAAGAAATCTAATTGGACATTTACCGTGAAAAACAGTAAATTCACAATGTGAAATTTCACATTTGATGGTTTTTCATTAAAACAATCATTTCTTCATATATATATATATATATATATATATATATATATATATATATATATATATATATATATATATATATATATATATATATATATTTTTATTTGTTTGTTTGTTTGTTTGTTTGTTTGTTTGTTTGTTTGTTTGTACCACTTATGTACATCAGGATTGTTGTTTATTGCATTTTTTTTAGTGTCATAGGTGTGTGAAACTGTGGGAACATACTTCTATATATACACGTGGTCAGAATTGTTGGTACCCATGGTAAATATGACCAAAAAAGGCTGTGAAAATAAACCTGCATTATTAATCCTTTTGATCTTTATTTAAAAAAATAAATAAATAAAAAAAACACAAAAATCTAACCTTTCATTGAACTAAAACAATTGAAAATGCGGGGAAATCTCATTATCAAATAAATGTTTTTCTCAAATACACGTTGGACACAATTATTGGTACCACTAAAAATTCTTATGAGTAAAATATCTGTGAGGTATATTCCCATTCATATTTACAATTTTGAGCACACCAGGGTGATTATGAACATAAAATTATCCAGCCATGGCTTCCTGTTTCACTGGAATATAAATAGGAGGGAAAACAAAGGTCAAATTCCCTTAATCATCCATCACAATGAGAAAAACCAAAGAATATATTTCTGATGTGCAGCAAAGGTAATTGAGCTTTACAAATTAGAAAGTGACTTTAAGAAAAGAGGTAGAGCAGTGAAAATTCCCATTTCCACCATCAGGGCAATAATTAAGAATTTCCAATCAACAGAAAATGTTACAAATCTGCCTGGAAGAGGACGTGTGTCTATATCGTCCTAATGCACGGTGAGAAGGAGAGTTTGAGTGGCTAAAGACTCTCCAAGGACCACAGCTGGAGAATTGCAGAAAATAGTTGAGTCTCAGGGTCAGAAAACCTTAAAAAATATATCAAACTATACACCACATGTTGTTTGGGAGGATTTCAAGAAGAAAAAAAAAAAAAATCAAGAAAAAAAATGCTCTCATCCAAAAACAATCCCCAGCATATTCAGTTCAGTGGAACTTCAAATGGGACTGGCTTCTATGGTCAGATGTAACTAAAAAATGAGCTTTTTAGCAGCAAATACTCAAGGATGGGTTTGGTGAACACAGGGATAAAAAGTACCCCATGTGTACAATGAAATATACTGCTGTATTTTTAATGTTGTGGGTCTATATTTCTGCTGGAGGTCCTGGACATCTTGTTTAGACACATGGCATCTTTGATTCTATCAAATACCAACAGATAAAAAATCAAAAAGTGACTGACTCTGTTAGAAATCTTATAATGGGCCATGTTTGGATCTTCCAACCGGACAATAATCCAAAAACAAACCTTAAAAACAATGCAAAAATGGGTCACTGGGTACAAAACCAAGCTTCTGCTATGGCCATTCCAGTTCTCTGACCTGAAGCCTATAGAAAATGAATGGAGTGAACTGAAGAGGAGAAGCACCGTCATGGAGCTGTGAATCTGAAGGATCTGGAGTGATTCTGGATCAAGGAATGGTCTCTGATCTATTGTCACACTGTAAAAAAAAAAAAAAAGTTGACCTAACTCAAAAAAATAAGGCAACCTATCACAATGAACTTTTTAAGTTAACTCAATTAGCATCCGACAACTTAAAAACTTTAGTTCATCTAATGAATAAAAGTCAGTCTACATGCTAAAAAATTAAAAGTTGACTCAACTTAAAATTTCAAGGCAACTTGCTGCACAGATTTTTTGAGTTCACTCAACTCAAGTCACTGAATAAAGTCACGTCTCTTTTTTGTTCAGCCAACTCATTTTTGTTAGTTAACAAAACTGAGCCATAAAAAGCCAAAAAATAAATAAATTAAAAATAAATAAATAAAAAAATCAAGTCAGCTACACCTTTAGACAACTAAGCATCTATAATTCACACATCTTTAGATTATAAGGGAAAGACTTTCTGGCTCAGCTGGGACTGAAGCTTTCCTGTAGCTCAAATAGTAGAGTATGGCGCTAAGAACGCCAAGATCATGGGTTCGATTCCCAGGGAAAGCAAGACCTGATAAAATGTAAAAAAACTGTAACTTGAATGCAATGTAAGTCGCTTTGGATAAAAGCGTCTGCTAAATGCATAAATGTAAATGAAGACATTGCTGGGACATTGTTTTAAGCAAACACTGTTCTCCATGATGGTGGCATCGTTTTAACCAATAAAACATCAACATCTGATCCTCTGTAATTCTCAATAACAGCAGGTGTTCTTCACTAATGCACAATCATCATTTAATTAGTCACTTAATTATCTCATTAACTTTAACTCTTTGAGGACTTGGGATTTGACTTGAGACTTGCTTGTGACTTGAAAGGAATGACTTGGTTCCTCCTCTGGTGAAATCAGCTGATGAGTTCATGAGTGGAATAAACATATGGCAGGACTTTTACTCTTTGTCCCCTGGACTTTACACCTCTGGAAAAAAAGTTTTGCAATTTTTTTTTATTTATTATTATTGCACAAGTGTCTGTATTTAATGTCTCTGGTTAAACACTTTGTGAGTGGCTCAGTGGGAAATGGTGTATACTCACAGCAAGAAGATCTCTGGTTTGAGTCCCAGCTGAGTCAGAAAGTCTTTCCCTCACAATCTAAAGATGTGGGAATTACAGATGCTTAGTTTTCTAAAGGTGTAGCTGACTTGGGTATTTTTTTTTTTTTTTTTTTTTTTTGGCTTTTTATAGCTCAGTTTTGTTAACTAACAAAAATGAGTTGGCTGAACAAAAAAGAGACATGTGACTTTACTCAGTGACTCGAGTTGAGCAAACAACTTGGTCCAAAGTTGAGTAAACTCAAAAATCTGTGCAGCAAGTTGCCTTGAAATTTTAAGTTGAGTCAACTTTTCATTTTTTAGCGTGTAGACTGACTTTTATTCATTAGATGAACTAAAGTTTTTAAGTTGTCGGATGCTAGTTGAGTTAACTTAAAAAGTTCATTGTGATAGGTTGCCTTATTTTTTTGAGTTAGGTCAACTTTTTTATTTTTTTTTATTTTTTTTACAGTGTACTGTAAATTTAATCCGTAAAACCTAAAATGTTGCTACCATATTTTTTACGGTAAAGTTCTAGCTACAACAGCTGATGTTTTTACTGTAAATTTCATAGATATTGGAAGGTATATGGTTTGTGAAGGAAAGGCTGAAAAATCCTCTTGTAAAAGGATACATAGAGCGAAGGAAAAATAGAATAGAAAGGATGGGGCCAGAGAAACCTGGTCTGTTACCTTCTCCAGAAGTGTTGAGAGGGAAATTTCATGGCTAGTTATTCGTGCTGCGTTCTCTTCCCCTCCAAATCACAGTGAGAAATTGGCTGAGCCCTAAAGTGACTCTAGCTTGTAGTCTGTTTGAGGGTAGAGACCCATGACAGGAGAAAACTCAGCTGGAGAATTTCAAAGGTCTTCGATATATAGCCTTTTAGTCCAGTTTCCTGTGCCTGAAGCTACTGTCCAAACAGCTCTGTTACCAAAACCCAAACCGGTGAGGCTTTCCCATGGGCCAAAAAGTAAATTTTTCATACTCTGTTGCTACACCTGATCTCAAACTGGCTTTATTTCAACAAAACAAGCCTTTTTATTTATTAATTTTATTTATTTATTTATTTATTTATTTTATTTTATTTTATTTTTACTGTAGATTCTGCTATAAATTGTGTTTTATTGGAGCTGCCTTGAATAAACTCCCAAATGTGCATTTCTCTGCAGTTATTTGTCAAATTACTTGTCAGCAAAACCTAAAGCTGTTGCTCACCTCCTGAAGGCTTCAACCCACAGCTCAATCACTGGGTCAGTGTCATGAGAACCTTGTTAACCTCACAAAATGTGACATTATATCCTGGATTTAGCCTGAGGGTGAAGGTGGCACTCTAGAGATTCAGTTATATGGAGGAAAGGCTCTCTTGAATCGATGCACACATTGATGCAAGACCCTCAAAAGACTGTATCCGGTGTGTAAGGGGACGAGAGGGAGTCTGACATCCATAAAAACAGCAAAAAGTGGATGGAAGGCATGTGTTATGATACTGTCTTACATGGTAAGCTCACACCTCTGTGTCGACCACCTGCTCTTCACCGTCAATCATTCTTCTGCAGCTCAAATCATTTCTCATTAACACAACGGTACTCAGAGAGACACAAAGACCTTGAGATACTGAGCTGCTCCTGCCTGCCAGCCCAAAAATCACTTACTGTCTGCAACACGGAGGTGCTGCGGTGGTCCCATTAGCAGCTGCATTCTCCAGTCCTGTGTGCACTCCCCCTCCCTCTTATTTCCTCTGTCAGTCACTGTCAAATATCGGAACGCACAGTTCCCTTCGGAGGTTTTCGGTAAGAGAGCCTGACGCCGTCTTGTGCACAGCAATGTTCTTTGTAATACCTCATGGGGGTGGCGTTATCTTCTCAACACTCCTGTGTCTCTGCAGAGAATTTTAGTAACAGTACAAGCAACCACAGTACGCTGCTGTACACTGCCACACCATAATCAGAAAAAAATTGAGACATACTAAGAAATAAGCAAGGTACATGTGTGAAGTTATGAAGCATAGGCTACCTCAAATCTCTGCAAATCACATTGTTCAACAAAATTCATTGCAGTCACCAAATTAAATTTGGCTTAGTCCCTAACTATTTCCCCGGGCACAGTGAGAGGCAGCATGTGCTGGCTCATAAACAAGTCACGTTTTGATATTAATTTTTGTTTTTAGTTGTGATTTAGAAGCAGCTTCCAAACCGAAAATCTGTGATTTTAGTTCCTTGATTATTTTGGCTAAAAATAACAGCTGGCTTCAGAGTAGACATTCATGCCAATGATTAAATGCATTTCCTCACTAACACTGGCATTTTTATGTGTGTGTTTAATTGCTTTTGGCTCATCTGAACTCATTCAGCTATGAAGTTCATCAATCACACACCCCACAAATCCTGGAAGTATATGATATGAAATCTGCCATGTTTGTTCATGGGCACTCAGTTATAAGGCAAAGTTGTTTTTTGAGCCAATGACAGGAGCCCTAAATGTCATGTGACTCTGGAGCAGCAAAGAAATTACATCATGACTTTACATAGTGACATAATGACATCATGACCTATCCTGAGCTTTGAAACTCAGCAGACAGGAAAAAATATTTTATATTTTAACACATTTTATATATATATATATATATAAAAAAAAATAGTAATAAATATTTAAAAATATATAAATATTAACAAAATATTTTAATGAAAGGAAAAAGTCTATGAGGAGTTTGTCTGACTTACAGAAGCATTATGATCTTCTGTTTATACTTGATTCCAACGATATGCCGCCAGCCAATCTGTTCTAGTTGGCACTGTATCATGGCTTAGCTATATTACTTTGAAAGTCAGACCAGTCGCTATCTAAAGCCAACCACCTGACTGATGACTGGCACCATGGGAGGAAATGAAACACTAAGCTCATTAGATTATATATTAAGCCATCTTTCCCTCGCTCTTCCTCCTCGCCATCCCCAATTGCTTTGTGTCTCATACCACGTTGATGCTTGCTAAGGATGATAAATTCTCTATTCCACTTGAGAGATGGAGGTAATGGGGCAGGCCGAACATGGAGACAAAAAGCCTTTCAACAAGGACAAGAGAAAGACACCGAACACGGATACAAACATCTCATTAAACAATCCCATCACCAAAGCCGCCCGTCCTGCTCCTTTAGTCTTATCACTTACGATTAAGCGTGTCTACTGCAAGTCTTTCAGAAGATTATAATCTGATACGACTGATATGCAAAATATTTAAGCCACCATTTTAGAGGGAAAATAATGTTGGTATCCATTTACTTTTTAGCAGGTTAATGTGTCAGTGTCTGTCTGAGATATATGGAATCAATTATGTTTTTTTTATGCCTATAGTCCAGCACATGCAAGCTGTGTTTGCTGTTCCTCCAGTCACCCTGTTCACATCATTCTCCTGTTTGCATTTAAAGTCTGCCCGAAACGCAGCTGTCTTGTTTATTTTACTTCCTTGTAGTGTCACACTATGATTTATTGCATGCTCTGACCAGTTTTCAACAGGCCACCCTTTAATGATTGTCATTAGCAGAGTTTGATCCTCAGTGGGCTGTTCCTGTTTAACTGATTTGAACTGATTGATTTAATAGGCCTTTAAAAGGATGTATTGAAATGAATGACAAAGTAGCGACTCCACATTGTGCATGCGTGTGTGTGTGTATTTGTACTCCAGCGTTTCATTATGACAGTGGTCTGCTGAAGTTTTAAATAAGAAGGCTTTGCCATGTTCAGAGCTATTTTGGTTTAAATGGTGGCTCACTCATGGCAGACGCTGCGTCTGGAGAGAAAAGGGCCTGGAGACACATTGCCTTGGCTCCTCCCTCCCTCCAGTCTGATAACCAATCTGGCAATAACCTATCTTTCTGAGACACCCTGTGATTTAAAACCATTGTAGGAGCAACATAAGCTTGCACACACACATCTTGGGTTTATGTGTTTTATGAGGACTCATCATAGAAATAATGATTTTTATACTTTACAAATTGTATATTCTATCCCCTAACCATAACCTTACCCCTAAAAAACAATACTCACTGAACATTTTCTGCATTTTACAGAAAAAAAAAGAAAATGTGTGATTTATAAATTGCTTTCCTCAAGGGGACTGAAATATCGTCCCTGCAATGCCAAAAGAAAACACACACACACACACACACACACACACACACACACACACACACACACACACACACACACACACACATTCAGTAGATTTGTATTGTTTCTATATAAAGCTAGCTATAAATACTATAACCTGACTTTAACCCACAGCCTAACCCTAACTGAAAACATTCTGTATTTTTACAAATGTGACAAATGTGTACCTAGATTTGAGCTAAATCAGACAATACCTCCCCAAACCTGCTTTTGGAAACATTTTATTTTGTAAAAACAGTATTTAAAAAAAAAAAAAAAAAATGTTATTCCCACATATGTATATGTCTGTAGCTACTCTTATCCAGGATCCAAAACTAAAGCTCACCAAGTGGCCATTAGATAGATTAGTCTATAAACTGGCTACGGCATTTAATACAATTTAATTATTACATTTTAATATATATACCCAGATGATCAATAAAATGTGTAGGTATTAGATCATGCAGTAATTCATGATTTAAATCTGACCCCCATTTTTGTTTTTATATGGGTTAATGGTGTAAGCACGTCAAAGAGATACAAATGGTCCACTAAAGAAAAGTGTGTTTTTTGTAAGCAGAAAACTCACCTTCAGATGTTTAGCTGCCTTTTTCATTTTGTGTAAAATGTCTCAAAATTTGGCAGTCCAATCAAATACTGAATCAAGAAAAAAAAATTGCTTCATCCATCACATTGGAAATGGAAGGTCAAGTCAAGTGCACTCGACTGAGGCAGCAAGTGAATATGCATACCTTCCTCCTACTACTTAAGTGTGTGAAAAGAGTAGTATGTTTGAATTCACAGTATTTATAAAAAGTGAGATTCTGAAGTGCGTATCCAGTGGACACTTTACTATCCCATGAGGCCTCGGCAGAAAACCTGTGAATGCCAGTGAATCGATGCAGCTGGTGTAATGTCACATTACCATGACTAGTAACACTTTATAATAACTGCACACTATGAATCATTAGTTAAGCATAAGTAAATAGTCAGTTCATCCTTTACAAAGCATAGTCCCAACATTAATAGGCATTAGTAAGCAGTTTATAAATACAGCTATAAATGCCTTGTTCTTGATTTATAAGCATATCTATTACAAAGGAAATTTAAAGTCTCTGTTATCTTCCAAACAGAAAAAAAAAAAAAAAAATTGAACAAACACAACAGAGAGGGATACAGAACTCAATATTTCTTTCAAGATGCAAAAAATGAAACTGTACAACTGTACACTTGATTTTTTTTTCTATGACATTGAAGAGGTTTATGTTTCATTTTTTTTATCAAGTGTACAGTTGTACAGTTTCATTTTTTGCATCTCCAAAAAAATATATTTCTGTGTTCTGTAACCCTCTGTCGTGTTCAATTTTTCTGTTTAGAAGATAACTGAGCCTATAAATCTCCAATGTAAATACTTTACAAGGCATAAATAGTCCTCACTTTACATGAGCTCACAAAAATAGATGACTGACAACTACTAAATGTTTTATAACTACCTGACCTAATCATGAATCGCAACAGGAATATGTGTTAATAAAGCATTTATTAACACACTGTGCAACTATTATGTGTCTAAATAATACGATTTATAAATGTACATTTAAATAGTTTATTAATCATTTACTTACACTTTCTAAATGATCTTATACTGACAACTGCTAAATAACTGGTTTGTAAATAACATAATACTTAATTTAGAAATGATCAATTGATCGTTAATAAAGTATGAAAATACAATTATTAAACATTATAAATATGCTCAAGAACAAAACATTTATAGCTGTATTTATAAACTGCTTACTAATGCCTGTTAATGTTGGGACAATGCTTTATAAAGGATAAATTAACAATTTACTAATGCTTAACTAATGATTCATAGCGTGCAATTATAAAATGTTAACCAATAACCACATTACAAATACATCCAGATTACATTCATACCACGCACATGTCATACTGTATAATATTTAGCAACTATATAATACAAGTTTAATGCTTGTGATTGCCAAGTAATTGTTTATTTAAAAGTAGGCCTATGCGATTTCAGACACAGCCACAATAAGCTCTGGAGAACTCATAATGTCTCTTTTCAAGCAACCACCACGCATTTCTCTCTAAGTCTTTACTCTGGTTAACTTTTAGATTCCTCCTAGCTTGCAATTGTGTTTTTCATATTTTTCCATTATAAGCACAATAATAAGCAGTGCGTTTTCCAGCCGATGGGTGTCGCGCTTCTCTCCAGCCGCACGTCTTCAGCGGGCTCCTCTGGGCCACCGTATACACGCACACTGTTGCAGGAAAACGCTTTCCAGTTGCGAATTATATCTTAAAAAATAAATAAAGAAATAAATAAGAGAACGTAGGATATCCCACAAAAACGTGCTTTAACCGTGTGTGATCATGACAGAGTACTCACACGTAAAGTCCACCAGACTGGTCCTAAAAGGATTAAACGATAAAAAGTAAGGCTAATTTCTTTCTGTATTGCGTTCCACCAAAGGTTATGAAACTGTATCGTTTGTCATTAATGTTTACAGTTACTGTTGTTATTGATGTAGCAGCTGCGACTGCCAAGAGATATGTTAATATCAGAATTATTCACGCTAATATAAATGCCCTGCGACTTGAATATTATGCAGAAAGAAGAAAAAGAACAAGGACAAGAAGAGAAAACGAGATGATGAAGACAAGCTGGATATCGTTGGTAACGTTATATATTGTCACTTTGTCCATGGAGTTATAAAATATATCATTTATAGATAAATAGATTTATTGACTAGCGCAGTATTTGCTGTATGATACTGCCTGTTATTCATGAATCAGATGAAGTGTGTGTGTTTGTGAATGTGTCTCATCAGGAGGATGGTGGACAGTGAAGGGTTTTGGTGAGATCACAGGATCTGTGGCCATTGAGATGCACAAAAACTCCTACATTCATGCACTGGACACTGGGCTCTTCACTGTAGGAGCTCCACATAAAGGTGCTGGTTTTATTTGCTTCATTAAACGTCTGAAAGTTGTTGGCTGCAAGGCAGCTCAGTTTTTGTTAAAACAAATTTCACTAATTAACATTCAAAATCAGTTAAAAACATGTATGCATCATATTTCTAACTCACTTCGGTGTTTTAAACTACTAAAACCTTAAAAAGTAATAGGCTGGTTGAGTAAATTAGTTGTGAGTTTAAGTAAGAATGTCCACAGTCACAAAAAAATAAATAAATCTGGAGGACTTTTATGGCATCAGAAACACCTTTGTTAAACATGTATTTCTATTCTTTCTTCTACAAAGTAACAGTACTGTATTTTAATGTACTAATTGTTTTAATGTAATGCAGTGACATTAGCTAATCATAATTGGCTGTTTACTGGCGAGCTTTAAAGGAGACGCAGTATTAAAATGGAGCATTTCAGACATGAGGAAAGATAGTTGTTGAGAATATATCATTATGAAAAATAGCTTTAGCTAGCATTATAAGTGGACCTCAAGGAACATATTTAAGTAATAAAAAAAAAAATATGTTAAAATTGTTACTTAAGCAGAAGTAAAGAGATTCAAAAATGATGGCCTTAAAATATTGAATTTCACAGTAGTGAGCCTTGAAGTTACAAAGGTTGTTGTGGCCCATGATCAAGTGCATTTATATAGTGGTGAGATTTAAAATGATTTGAAAATGTTGGTTTAAATGAACTAGAATCTTTATTGCAAATATAATGTTTTACTTGTAATGTTTTAAAATGCACTTCACAAGCTCTCTTTGCAGTATTTTCAGGCAACAGGCACATCTTTCTCTGCAATTATACTGCATTGTATTTTTTTCAGCCATGCCATGCAGATTTTATATTGCCTTTTAAATTGAAAAGGTCCCTCTAATAGTGCGGAACAAATAAGTCTCAGAAGTAGAGATGGGTAGGTGCTGGTGTTTTTCTTTTGCTCTCAGTGTGGGATTTAAAAACCTGAATAATGTTATGGATCGTCAGTCGCTATTACCGCAGCCATTCATGCAAAGCACAGAGCAATTTCATAGTCCAGTCACCAGAAGGAGTTGTTTACGATTGTTTTTCTTTCCAGCCTTATTTCTGCTTTTCAATGACCGCTGGTTGTAAGGATCGACCTCTGCATCATTCTGGATGCACCATGAAATTTGTGCACGCTCTCTAAAATCAATTTAATATAGCGGTTGAGACCTGAAATTACTAAATGAATGACTGAAACCGCTGTTGACATCTATTTCATGACCAGTGCATCTGTATGATTACCATGCCTCTCATACAACCTGGACACACACACTGCTCGGTATCTTTTTGAGCATATCACTTGAATGCTCTTGCAGAATTCAATATCTTAAAATATTCACGAGTTCATCATGTCTACAGCAGATAGAATAGAATATCAGCATTCAGGTTTACTCTTCCTTTTGTTCAGTCATTCATGGTTGAAGAGCAAACTACTGTTAAAATACTGCAAGACTCAGCAGTATAATGAGTTATTGCCAAGTAGTTTAGTTACAAGACTTTTCTTTGTTCTCTGTATTTGATATTTTATAGCATAATTTTCCAGCATTGTTTCATGTTCTTATAAATGTTCAGCCATGAAAATTTTGATGACATGGAAATGTGTGGCAGCTCTGACTTCTTTTGTGGAATAAATTAGAAATGGCAGTCACAAATTCGTCTGCTGTAATAATGCAATTATATGCAGTAAATATAAACTACCGTGAAACATTTGATGTCAATTAAGATGTATTTATTCTAAGAATTACATACTCTAATAATTTAATACTCTTATTCAGCAAGGATGCATTTAGGTTCATCCAAAAAGACATTTACAGAAAAGACATTTATAAAGCTACAAAAGATTTCTATTTGAAATAAATGATGTATTTTTAATTCAATAATTATAATTCATTTAATAAAACTTTAATTCAGCTTCAATTACATTACAGCATAGAAGATGACTAAAAAAAACAACAACAACAATTTTTTAAAATAATAGTGTATACAAGTTTAAAAATACATATGTTTTATGTTTGCAGAGGATGAAGGCCCAGATCCTCCAGAACAGTTTACTGCCATCAGACTCTCAGACTCCAGGTAAAGATCATATCCATATCCATAACTTGGTTTCTGAGCAGTGATGGGCTCATCAGTGTTGAAGACTGATCGATAGCAAAGTCTAGGAAAATGTAGTTAAATATCTGCAATTGAAATGTTAAAACTGAATTGTAATATTTCATAACTAATTAAGGTAATTTGATCATGTAACTAATTTGTCTTATCTCTTTTGCTGGTGTGTAGGATAGCGCTAAAGTCAGGCTATGGGAAGTATTTAGGTATAAACTCAGACGGTGTTGTGGTTGGTCGATCAGATGCCATCGGCTCCAGAGAGCAGTGGGAACCAGTGTTTCAGGATGTGAGTGAATCTGTCAATCAAATCAATTCACCCGTCACAATGAAAATACTTCATTTTGTATAGGAAATGTGAATAACTCTGGTACATTTGGCCGAAAGTTTTGAATTCAGTTTCTACCATTTCTTCTACTTTTGTTGTTTCTTGTTTTCTGTAGTGTAAAATGGCCTTGCTTGCTGCAAACAGTTGTTTCATCTCGTACAGCGAGAGCGGAGACATAGTGGCCAAAAACAAGACAGCTGGAGAGGAGGAGATGATCAAGGTGAATCTCTCTAAACTCACGGGCCACACCAAGATGAATTGCTTAAGCGGGAAGATTTTTGTTGTTGTCTGAAGGACAGAATGATTCACAGCTATTTTAGACATCATTGTATGTAACCCTAAAGCTCACCACAGATTTGGCCACTGCAGTGCATGCATTGTGTTTTATCTGAACACAAGACTATTGCTGTTAAATTACAATTACAAATTAGAACTTTTTCCTGGAATGAAGACTATAAACATTAGTTTTCATGCTTATCTGTCCTCCACAGATCCGTTCATGCACAGAAAGAGAGGTGAAGAGAAAAGATGATATAGCAGATGAAGACAGGGGTGATGTCAAGGGCTGTGAGGTCAACTATGTGTGAGTGCTTGCATTTATTACTGAAACTGTGCCGTTTTTGAAGCTGTGAAGCTGTTTATCTGAATGTTTGCAATTTACATACAGGAAGAAGTTCCAGAGTTTCCAGGATCGGAAGCTGAGGGTGAATGAGGAAGACAGCAGTTTGCTGAAAAAAGCCAGAACAGATGGAAAATTTCATGAGACACTGCTGGACAGGTAAGACCTCTGACCTCATACTGAATAATACATGACTGTAGCCTGCTTATTTAGCCTTAGATGGATGAAAAGGCGTCAGATTATGTAGATATACCCTACTGGATGATTTATCATACAAGGTGGTGTTTTAAACATTGTGAATATGCAAATATTTCTACATTTACAGTGAAGGTGACACCAAATTTTCTGTGAAGCTGCTTTGTAACGATGTGTATCAATAAAAGCACTATACAAATAAATGTAATTATCATGTTTATAAGAAATCATTACTTTTTTCGTTTTTAGGAGAGCCAAGATGAAGGCTGACAGATACTGCAAGTGAATCCAGAAGTGTTTTTTTTTTCTTCCTCAGATTAAATTTTACATTGGCACGGAATCACTGCCATTTTTTTTTTTTTTTTTTAAATAATAAACCTAATCACTTTTCACAAGAAAATGTTTTGTTGTTGTTTTTAGATCGCCTGTCAATTATATTGTTATTAGTTAAGTAATTTGTTAAATTACAATAATTTGTTTAATATTAGATTGTAAATTTGATGAATTCCCCATATTAAATGGATCGTCAAATCTCAACTGTTTAATCAATTTCATTATTGTAAGCCAATTTTCATGATACATACAAAGAAAAGAATGAATAATCTGTGGAAAATGTGGTTATCCTTAATGTTTTTTGTTTCTGACTGAAATCATTTAGTGTTGATTTGGTGTGATTTTTGTAGGATTTCATATTGTAATGAAAATGTTGTTAATGTTAAGCCACATGAAGATAATTAATAATGAACATTCATCCTTTGTTAGCTGAATATTGATTTTGAAATGATTATGTAGTCTTAAGATAGTTAAATGTAACGTCTTAGTTAAACAGACTTATTGTAACTAATTTTCAAAATGAATAAGCACTCCAAGATTACATTTCAACAAGTGTGCATATTTGTGCGCTTTGTGCTCTATACACTCGCCTGTTTGTTGAACTGTTTGTTGTTCTCCTTACAAGGTTTTTTTTTTTTTTTTTTTTTTTTTTTTTTTAATGATGATGTAGTACCGATTTATGCTGCAGTTTAGTCAACTAAAACAGGGACAAACCCAAAGACAGAAAGTGTGAAGTAATCTTTGATTTTTAGTTCAGTGTCTCGTGGGTTTACGCACCGTCACGAGCGCATCAGCACTTCCGCCTTCACAGACTCTTCTGCTCGTCTCATAATGATCACCAGATCAAACTTTCGCTGTTTTATTCTCTTTTTTATGTTTATGTGTTCGTCTTCGCAGTATGTTCCACCGGTAAGTGACAAACTAAAGTTGTCATTGATATTTATGAAAACAAATGTTTGTTTACGGAAATCCTCATATCGACTCGTATATGTAAATTACAACAATAGCAGGATTGCATTAGTTTGTGTTTATGCGCCATTGCTATGTTTTGTAACTTTAATTAGCAGTGCTGTTAGCACATTTGCGAAGTAAACACCACAACCCCAGTTTACTGTAAAAATGCGATAAATGACTAATGTTGATGTTTCAGTACACAGAAGAGTGCAGAAGTGGCATGTATCCTCCAAACGGCCCAACGTGAGTATGACAACTCAAATTATGGATTATACAATCTGTAAAAACTTTAAATCAGTGCAAGCATACAGTTACATGTTCAACAGGTGTATATGAAAAGACAAACAGTAAAACAGGTGCTTAAAATGAATTTCCAAAAGTGTTTTATTTTGACAGTTTATTGTCTTTGATGTTAATAAGGAAAACAAATGTATAATTTAGTTTTAAAGAAGTGAAACAAAGTCATGTGTTTTGTAACAACAGGGTGGATAGCCTGTGTATCCTTGTTATGCAACATCAATATAACATTATATTACAACTTAAAACTTGATTTTCTCTTAATATGAGCAATTTAAAATGTAATTGCAAGTTTGTAATTCTCATGAAGAAAGAGAATAAGAAAGTCTGTGTAATCTCTGTGTCTTTTAGATTTAAAGGTGATGTGTCCTGGTATACTGTTAATTTGGATTCACCACCAAGCAAAAGATGGACAGATATCATTACAGACAAAAAGAATGATGTGAGTTCATCACTGTTTCAATGCTCTACCTATGAATGCACTTACAGCAAAACGTAGTTTTTGCCATAACAGACATTTACTTGATTATTAGTTGCCTTGTTAGATTTTAGATCTCGTCTCTTTTAATTGATGTACTGGTGGACTTGAACCAAAATTGAACTGAAAACCTTGAAGTCTACAAACCTAAAACCAGATGATCTGAGAAGGGCTGATGTGTTCTCATTGCTCAAGAGCTCATGTGCTTTGCCTTCAGATGGTGAGCATGATTCAGGCTATCAGAGATCTAGCAGACGCCTTTGCTCCCAGCGGAAAGCTTATTGATCTGGTAGACAAGGATTTGGTGAGTTATTAAGGAATCTAATCTGTCTAACATATCACTATGTACGATGCTTAATCATGATTGACTGAAGTAAACAATAATCTTAAAGCTCATATCTGGTTGACATATACAGTAGCCGTCACAGATCATCTGCATTAATAATTTGAGAAGTAATAACAGTGTTTGCTAAAAGGACTATAATGTGTTTGTCCCCAGCCGTTGATGGTGGACACCCTGCCTTACCCGTTCAATGAGGAGATCAGAGGAATAGCATCAGTGTCTGGTGTTCCTTTGGGTATGAAATGCATCAAAACCATACTTTTATGCTTAAGACTGTTAAAATAAAATCTATGTTTAAATCAAACAATCACCTGTTCTCAGGTGAGGTGGTGCTCTTCAACATATTTTATGAGGTGTTCACCGTATGCACTTCTCTGGTAGCAGAGGATGTCAATGGTGAGTATATCGTCTGAGATTACATTATTTTAATTTTTTTATGATATTTTATAATTTGTATCTATGTTATAAAATATTAAATACACATCATATGACATACAGTACCAGTCAAAAGTTTGGGGTCAGTAAGAATTTTTTTAATTTTTAATTTTTTTAAGAAGTTAGTGCTTTTGTTTAGTAAGGATGCATTAAATTGATCAATAGTGACAGTAAAAACTTTTAACTTTAATGCTACAAAAAGATGTGTTTCAAATAAATATTGTTCTTTTGAACTTTCTATTAATCAAAGAATCGTGAAAAAAAATAACTGTTTTGAAAGAAAAAAAAAAAAATAATAATAATCAGAAATGCTTCTTGAACACCAAATCAGCATATTAGAATTCTTTCAGAAGGATCGTGTGACACTAAAGACTGGAGTAATGGCTGCTGAAAATTCAGCTTCGCCATCACAGGAATAAATTATATTTTAAAATATATTGAAATAAAAAAACATTAATTAATGTTAATTAATTAATAATTATAATAATAATACTGTAATTATAATAATAATACTGTAATTTTGATTAAATAAATTCAGTCTTGGTGAGCACAAGAGGCTTTAAAAATTTTACCAACTCTTGGTTGGTAACGCTTTTCAATTGTCCAAAAAATAAAAAAAATAAAAGTTTGTTTTTATTATAGGCAATCTCATCCATGCAAGGAACCTGGACTTTGGACTTTTCATGGGGTGATTTTAGAGCGTTGTTAACCTACTTCCTCAATTATTGAGAATTATTTGATCGAATGTGAGAAGTCAAAACATGAAGACATCACATTGTCCTGTGGTCTCTTCTTCTTACAGTTGGGATTTGAAGAACAGGTCATGGATCATCACAGAGAAGCTGAAGCCACTGGTTGTCAACATTGACTTCAGACGCAACAACCAGACCGTCTTTAAATCCACCAATTTTGCAGGATACGTGGGCATGCTGACCGGTATTCATCCGGTAAGGACAGAGCCCACATCAGTATGAGCGACCTGAGTTCATTAGATTTGAATCCAGAATGAATTATAAAACATGGTGTCAAGATTCAGAATGCCCTTTTGTCTCTGACATTGTTTTTAGTTTGACTTGTGCATTTTAACAGGAAAGAGAATTGTGAAAGCATGGATTGTTGGTCAGTAATCACACTGCTTCTGTTTCTCACTGTGTCTCTGTCTTTTGTTTTCTTTGTAGCACTCCTTCACCCTCACTATGAATGAACGATTCAGTCTGGATGGAGGCTACATCGGTAAGCCTTTGCCTGATATTTGCTGAGTCATATGAGGAATTGTGAGAAATATGTTGAAGCTTTATTTCTTGAGGATTTGCAGGTTTTTATTTTCTTCATATACAAACACTTATTTCATTTGGTTAGATCTTTTTTTGTTAGAATGTTTTATTGTGAATTACAGGGATTCTGGAGTGGATCTTGGGGAAGAGAGACAGCATGTGGATGAGTTTTCTGACCCGTTCTGTGCTGGAGAATGCAACTAGGTTGGCTATAGATAGATATATTAATATGTATTTTTGCATTATGGTGCTTTATAAAGTTATTTTAATGAATTATAATACACAACCTAATGCATTATGCTTTCATAAATGATTATAACTACATATAAAATGTTGTATAATACTTTAATTTTTTATTAAAGAGTGTAAGCAAGCATTATTATGCATTTACAATCACTTTATAGTTTAATACAAGCATCAAGTAAAGTGTTACCTATGCACTTCCAGTCAAAAGTTTGGAATAATTATTTTTTCAAAATGTTTTTGAATGAAAACATCTCTTCTGCTCACCAGGTTTACACTTATTTGATTTAAAAATAAATAAATAAAAATACAGGAAAAACACTAATATTGTGAAATATTGTATTACAGGTTCTACAAAAATATTAAGCAGCAAAAACAGTTTTCAATACTAATAAGTTATAATAATTGTGCACCAAAATTAGCATATTAGAATGATTACTGAATGGTCACTGAAGACTGGAGTAATGGCTGCTATAAATTCAGCCATCACATGAATAATTTTAAAATACATTAAGATAGAAAATAGTTATTTTAAATTGTTATAATTTCACAATGTTACTGTTTTTCAATTAAATGCAGCCTTTGTGAGAATGACATCTTTCAAAAAAATTAAAAATGTTGGTCACACTTTATTTTAAGGTCCTATTTTCACTATTAACTATTAAATACGACTTTTGTCTATATAATATATTCCTGATTTGCTGCCATTTAACCGTAAGTTAGTTGTTAAGTTTAGGTATGTGGTAGGATTTAGGGATCTAAATTGGTAATGCAGATGGTGCTTTTTAAGTACCAATAAACAATCAATTTGCTAGTAATATTCATGCTAGGTAATAGTGACAATTGGTCCTTAAAGCAAAGTGTTATCAAAATCTTAATTATTCCTAACTTTTGACAGCAATATGTATTAAGCATTTAAAAAAAAAAAAAAAAAAAAAAAACATTAAATATTGAAATATAAAACAAAAGAGTCAGATAGATGCCTCTTGGGTTTATAAAGATTATGATTATTTGAATATGGTCGTCTTTTAGCTATGAAAGTGCCAAGGCTCTGTTGTCTGACACTAAGCTGCTGGCTCCAGCATACTTCATCCTTGGAGGAAACCAGCCGGGGCAAGCCTGCATTATCACCAGATCCAGAACACACAGCATCAATCCACTGGAGTGAGTGAGCATTGCTTTTCTTTACACACACAGTCAAAAGAACGTGAGTTTGAGGTTGTCAGTATTACAGTTTACACTTTCTATGTATTTTAGGCTGGATGTGAAGAATGGCAGGTGGTATGTGTTGGAGACTAACTATGACCACTGGAAAGAGCCTCTGTTTCTGGATGACCGCAGAACTCCTGCTATGAAATGCATGAATGAGACCACGCAGGCTGTGAGTTTTCACACTGCAAACATAAACCTAAACTGTTATTAAAAAAATAGAACTACATTTTTTTTTTATTCTTTCAGGAGATCTCCATAAAGACAGTCTATGATGTCCTGTCCACCAAGCCAGTGTTAAATAAAGTAGGTCCATCATCTTTTACTGTTAGTGTTATATTTTATGGCTTGTTTAACACTTCCCTTTATTGTGCTGTACAGTTGACCACATATACTACTCTTATGGAGGTGTCTAAGGGAACACTGGAGTCTTACATCCGTGACTGTCCTAACCCCTGCATGCCGTGGTGAGGGAGTCCATCTGGACAGGCTGCATTACTGGGACGGACTTCTGTGCATTTAGGCAAAGAAGAATCAAATTCATATTTTAGCTCTATTAAAAATCAGTAGTCTTACATTCTAAAAGGTTTATGTCTGCTTTTGCGGGCATTATTGGGTCTAATCAAGCTTAACCTGTCAAACAGGTACAGTAGGGCAGCCTACTTAACACTTGTCTAAAGATGCATGTTATGGAAACAAAAAAAATAATTGCACAGTTGATATGACATTGTAAAAAAAAATTCAATCAAATTTTTGTGAATGTGATTGACATTTTTGTAACTCCATAACACAGAAATATGCACAGTGGAACAACTTGATAATCAACACTACTGGTGCCTCATAACTTTATTTCATTAGCGCTGTTAACTAACAAATGCATGAGGGAAAAATGATCAAACGAAAGAAATGAATGTACATAAAGCAATAAACAAGTTTGCACAAATAACAATACTTGTGGAAATAATTAACTGAGTCAGTCAACATTTTGCAAAATAAACATTTACCAAACCAGGTTTTGTGCAAAAGGGATAAAGAGAACAATCACTGCAGGAAGTGGTAAAAATCAATGTTTTATTTTAATAATCTAAACATTGGAGAAGTACATGAGGTGAAATGGGGTGAGAACCCAAGCATTGGCCAACATGCCTTAAAAAAAGGTAAAAATTAAAGCAAGAGAAAACATTTAAAAGAGTGCAATAAGGACAGGACAATGTACCAGTGCTAATATGCGATTCTGCTCTATCCGTTACACATTTCATTATGTATTCTGGGCCAAATCAAATACATTTAAATAGGGATTTTGTTTTTTTCCAAATGTGCTTAAGTTTTGTCCTGAATCAGAAAAAACATCTATTGTCCTTTATGTATTGCATTGGCAAATAATCATAGCGGTCTGGGAAGGAATCCTAGAAAGAAATGCAAAAACAAAAGCCAAACCATGCCAAACATAGGAACACAAAAATGATTTGCATCCCTTAAACTGAAGACTTTGAAGGAGCTTTTACTGAGAGTTATGGCTGAACAAAGAGAAACACAGAAAAAGTACTTGCAGGCTTAAAGACAGAGCCCCTTCAAAACATCTCTCCTACATTCTTCATAAAACACTCCAAATAAAACTATTACAAGTGTAGAGAGACTTCTTTAACGTCTCTTGAACTGTTAGATCACACATGCTGACAGGCTAATTCACCAAGACTTAGCTTAGCTGTTGTTTCCAAGGAATCTTAAGGTATTAAGCTTATTATACATTAATGTTGCATGAATGACGATTTGCAGTGTAAGACGGATCAAAAGACCATTCTCATGCACTCTGAGCTCCAATGGTTTCTGGGGAAAAAAAAATAGATATGATTTACATTAGGGACGTTCATTTCGGTTATTTTTCCTAACCGACAACCAACGCTCGTTAACCGATTATTAACCGTTAACCGACAAGATTATTTTAAATTAGAAAGGATAAGTGTGTGTGACCCGTTAAAAATACTAACATTTGTTTCCCGGGGATTAATTTTACATGCGTAAAAAGTAGCAAACAACAGAACATGAGGATTTACATGGTCATATCATATCACATCACGCACCTGCTGCGCTTCTGCGAGCGGAGAAAAACATAAAGCTAGGCTATATAGGCCTATATATATATATATATATATATATATATATATATATATATATATATATAGGCCTATATAGCCTATATAGGCCTATTATATATTACTTAATATATAAAAAAACTAAAGAAAAACTGCAACAAGTAGCCTAGTATGCAGAGTTTTGGTTCATTTTTGTGCTGCGCGAAAGGAAACCACGGAAGAAAGCGGCATCCTATTTTTCTTTAGGCCTGTTTTACAAAAGCACAAAGATTTGTTTTTATTGTCAATGTACACAAATAAAAGCAAACCTTTTACAATTATGATTATCTTTATGACTAAAAGGAGTAGCCTAGTTGCTTCCACTGTTAGAATGAAAAAATTCAAATGACTGCACCAGCGCTGCATGCGCGCACACAGTTAAGCTTTGCTACCTTGACAATAATGCAGCCTGTTCATTATCATAATAAAATACAGTCAGTCAAACATATGGATAAAAACACACTGCTCAGCTTAAATATGTAGAAAAATCTGTGCTGTTAAGCATTATCACTGTACCGTGATGTTGTTATGCAAAACTTTTTGTTTTACGTGGATATTGGAACGCCAGTGAAGTAGCTACATAAATAATATTTTGGCATTCAAATACATCGTGAATACGGAAACATTTGATTTTTTGTCGAATGAGACCCAACGTTGGTTTCAGTTTCGTTTTAGCCTAAATTAATTAGTTTTGGCTTGTTTATATAGCTATAGCTTCTTATATTTTTAATTATTGTTCTTTTCTAAATAGGCTACTGTTAAATTGAAAGGATTTGTTGTGGAGTGAGGGGAACTAAAATAGCCTAGCCATGTTTACAGTGTTTATTATAATTGTAAACATTTCGTGTCGGCAATAGGCCTATTTAGGAACAAAATAATAAAATGCGACTTATACGCGACTTTTTCTTTCCTCTAAAAAATACTTTTTTTTTTTTTATAAATTACTGAAAAAAAAATAAATAAATGACTTTTTAAACCATTTAACTGATTGTATTAATCGGTCAAAATTCTTACGGTCGGTTAATGGCTAACCGGTTAAAATGAACATCCCTAATTTACATTATGAGTAAAACATTTCTTCATCCATCAAAGGGATATCTGCTGATAAGCAAATCACAGTAATTCATAGTAATATCAATATCCAATCCATAAGGTTTGAGTGACATTTAATAGTTACCAGGCTCTTTGAGTGCTTGAGCATTTCCCACCAATCCTGTAATCTCTTCTTTATTTCCATTCAAAATTTCAGCTGTTAAGTTATTATTCTGCTGCTCTTCTGAGATCCTCTTACAAAGCTCTTCCTGTATAAATTACAAGCAAAGAAAATGTTTAAAAACAGCACTCTTTGGAGATGTCTTATACACTTTAGAAAATAGGGACATGCAAAACATGACTACTACAGTGCAGGTGACTGACATTCAACAAATAAATGGTTTAAATTTTTCATGAATTTTACTTGTCAACTTGACTTTCGTGCCCCATCCCTATTAGAGAGCGATCGCTCAAGCTCTTACCTCACAAAAAACAGACATTTGAAGAGGAAGATCCTCAACCTTCACAAAATCTTCCTCATCTGATCTCTGGCTGGTATTTCCAGATCCAGCCTCCTATATTATAAAAAGTCAAACAAAAAAGGAATATAATGCATGTTTTAAAAATATGCTTTAAAAACATTCTAAATGAACAAATAAAAGATGTTTGATGAGAAGAATGAAGACACACATCAGTGTTGATCATGACTGGAGACTCTGTGTCAGGACTGGCTGTATCTGAGCTCTGTGGAGTTTCCTGGGCTGGAGAAACAGTACAGTCCTCCTCCTCCTCCTCCTCTCTTCTTTCATCTCCTGAACCAGTTTTTGCCTCCTCTCTGCCCTCCTCTGGAGGCTGAACCATGTCTTTGGACTCAGATTTAATGTTTTTCACTGTTTGAAAATGGGAGACAATTCAATGTGTGGAGTGTAAATACCCCAATAAATCTCAATAAATGTTAATGGGATAAAGAATAAAGAAAAAGGCATACATTGGCTGCTTTCTGAGTTTTCTAAGTCTGATCTGGTTTCCTGTGGGGCTTCGTTTTGTAAGGCAGAGCCCTGGAACACATCAGGTCATTATTAGCGTTTGTCATTTGTCTGAGCTGAATGAGATTATTGGCTCTCTCGTGTAAATGCCAACACACCTGGCTGTGTTCACTAGTGTTGTCCATGCTGGCTTGCAATGATGTTTGCACCTCAACAGGTCCAGCCTCAAACTCCTCCATCTCCTCCACTTCATTTTCATCTTCTCCACTGCCGTAGTTGCATAGAGCCTGTGTCTCTGCTTTAGACAGGCCTAAAGAAAAAAAGACAATACACACAACACACAAGTCAAACAGATTCTTATCAAAGTCAAATATATTACAGAACAGTCTCAACCTGTAGGCGATAAGATGGACAACCTCCAGCAAACACTCTACAGGTACTGTAGAAAAGTAAGCATACATACAAAGGAAGAAGATGCATACATACAAAGGAAGAACATTACGTAATCACTTAAAATATTAACATAGTTCAACAACATTTTTTCATTACAGTTCAAAACTCTGGGGTTTGTACTTTTTTTTTTTTTAATGAAATTAATTCAGCAAAGAAACACAAAACTAATCAAAAGTCAAAAGATGTTTTAAAGGATTATGTGACACTGAAAACAAGAGAAACGGCTGCTGAAAATTCAGCTTGGCCGCAAAAAGAATAAATTTCATTTTACAATGAATTAAAATAGGAAACTAGAAATGTATTTTAAATTATTATATTTCACAATATTGCTTTTTATTATATTTTTGATCAAATAAGAGCGCCACATTTTTTTTCCCGTACTGTATATTTTTTTTCCAAAGGCAAGCTAATTTTTTCTCTCTCTCTGTTTTAGATCAACTTACTTATAGAAAGAGGCAGCCCTTCTCCCTCCTCTTCTTCCACCTCAGATGCTTCACTGCTCTGTGCATCTTTCTCCTTGTCCTCTTCCCTCTCATGAAGCATCCCACCCTGCTCAGTCTCATCCTGATCCTAAGGATAAAAAAAAACAAAAAAAAAAAAACATTTAAAGTCAATTTACGACATCCAAATCCATAAACGCCAATAGTTGAACAACAGCTACAACCGATAGAAAGGTGTTTTCTTCAATCTTTCTCGTCACTTCATACTGATACTGCAAGGCAATATTTAAATCTCTTCTGCTGTGGGGCTGCTTAAGTGTTTTAACGTGAATGTTGTAAGTAGGGCTGGGCGGTTTATCGAGTTTGTACGATATATCGATATATTCTTTATAAGCGATATGATATGAGGTAATACCGTTTATATCGATATACAGTAGTTTGAAACGAGCGCATCTTAAAATATAGCGGAGGACACAGACTGAGCTGCTGCGGAGAAAGTGCATAATCCTATTTGTTCTAAACATGTGACAAACTTTATATGAAGGGCTTTAAAAAAAATCGTAATATATAGAAGCCTATAGTTTAGTTTCAGTTTAAAACGACTCCGACAGAAAGGCTACGTGTGCCTCTGACAGAGACGCGCTGTTTAATGTGTTTGAGATGTGCTGTTTTCCTAAATGCATAACTTACATTTCACAGGTATATACTCCATCTGTAAATGTTAGAAAGTCATGTAAATATTTCCATTTTGCTGTCAGAAGTGCATGAACCTTCTGCTTTGAGATTCTCCGCTAAACTTCACAGACTTCATTGAACGAGCGCCGCCGCGCGCACGCGCCAAACAGACGCACAATGTAATGGGAGCGCAATCATTCTAAAATATACATTTTACTGAAATATTTGTAGTTAATAAGCAATAAATGTGACACGTAGAATTTTAAACCTACAATTAAGTGTATTTGTATGATAGCACTAACTGTAAAGTGACTCTAATGGGGTAATCAAAACAGCCTTTTTACTCAATCTGTGCTTTTTTATTTTCATTTTTAGTTTAGTAAATTTAACTTCTGCTTTAAAAGCATTATTTTTGTTTTTAGATTGCAATGTTACAATATTAGAATGTAATGTGATTTTAACCCTTTTTTAACATAATATATGCCTATGGTTACATTCACTTTCTTTCTTTATTTGTTTAATCCAAATACAAAAGCGTAGAAAATAACGAAATATATACCGTATACCGCAAATCAGCCAAAAAATACCGAGATATGAATTTTTGCTCATATCGCCCAGCCCTAGTTGTAAGTGTATCAACGATTATAACTTACTCTGTCTTCATCAAAATATGATGGGGATAATGTCTTTTCTCTCTCTAGAGTTTTCACCTCCTAAATAAAAAAAAAAAAAACGCACTCATCATTGTACTCACTCAAACACGGAAGTGTTGTTACAGACACATGATGATGATAAATCACTCAAGCCTACCTCGGTGTGAGGTGAATGTTTTGGAGATGTGTGGTCAGAGCGCCTCTTGGTTCTGTGTTTGTTTTTGGAGGTGTTCTGATCTAAATCCTGCATCAGTCTGAAGAAGGCAAGCTCATTAAAGAGGATCTCAGAGATCTCTACCAGCAGGTCCTCACCGCAGTCCTGCAGTGTCCGTCCAACAAACTTACTCAAGGAGTCCTGTGCACAAAACCAAGATCTTAGTCATTATTATACACTTCAAGCATTTATAATGAAATGCAGGTTGTGTTCCAGCTAGTGGCTTCCTACATAGACTACATTTTAGGGCATCACGTTTAAATATTCAAACACACTTATGATTCTCAAAAATACTGCTCTTCACAAAAACTTATTTCACTCATAATGTGTGCACAATACAAGTAATTTTATTTCACAATAACAGTACATTACTTTTTGTTGTTGTTGCTGGAAATAAGGTTGTTACAATGTCAAAAATCTAAATAACAGGGAAGTTTCACAATTTTTGATATCAATATCGATACCAAAAACACAAAAACAGTTAGTAAACTTAATAAAAAAAAGAAAAAGAAGCTAATTACATTAGAACAAATAAATTAAAACTTTACAAATGTGCTTACCTGCAGGATGCCGCCCAGCTGTCGGTGGAAGAACCGAACAAACTCTTTGCTTTCGTCATTTTGCTGAGTGAGTTTGAGCACCATGCGTCTCACAGATGTGAGCAGCTGGTGTGAACACACCTCCCCAACATGCTCCTGACAGAAAGACATAAGCCAATCAGTGGGTCTATGAACTGCAGCTTTGATGGTTAATTTATTTGTAAATTTAAAAAGAAAAGTAGAGCAAGCTCACCTTTAGGAAAGGAATAACTTCTGTCATGATAGCTTTGATCTGTCTGTCAAGCTGCTGTGTATCAATCTGAGGACAATGTGCATCTGTAGATGAATGTCCTGCACCTAAAATCAGACAGACATTGACACACATACACAGAAAATTCATTATAACACAATTAGGTCTACTTAAAGGAGTTTAAAGCCCCAGCATTCATTATATGTACGTTTAAAGCAAGCAGAGCTTTAGCCAGTGCTAATTATCTAATCCCCATAATCTTAATAGCAAACTCTCCGACTAAAGAAATATTCCAGGTTATTTTCAACCTAATGAATGGGAAAATTAATTATCAAATTATCCTTCTCATGTGGGACTTGTTTTCTAGGTAGAAGAATGTATTAAATCACACTAAAGGACACAAAGTTGCAGCCTTTGAAAATCAAGAGACTGCCACAAGTGTAATACACAGTCACTAGATTGTAAAAATTACAATTTTTAAATTACAAGATTGCCTGGATTATTCCTTCTAGACAGAGAATCACTGGCCATGATTAGAAGTCACAGTCCATCATAAGCAGATGCAACGCAATAAGTTTCTAATCAGTCATTTGCTAGCTGTTTGATTTCTATGCTCAAAAATCTCATTGTATCGATTGTGTATGGAAACTTGTTGCATTGAATCTGGTAGGGACACAGTTAGAAGCACTTGTAGCAGAATGTTGGGTCTAATCTGCAGTCCGAGAGCAGTACCTTGAGTGAGTGCTGAGGCGGCGGTAGTGGCAGCGCCAGGGCTGTGCTCAGGGTTATCTGTGTTACACTCAGTCCTCAGCTTCATGTGCTCATACTCCCTCATCCTGGCCAATGCCTTATCTAAATGAATTACGGTGTTACCTGGAGGAGCAGAAAGGAAATCAATGGATAGAGAGAGAGAAAGAGAAACATAATAGCATTCAAGAGGTGTACAACAGGATTCAGACCAGCACAGCACAGCCCTGCCCAGCAAAGCAAGCATGATTGTGGTAAGCAACCCATCTAATGTGTTTTTAGCATGATGAATACAGCTCTGTCTTCTTACCCAGGTCATCACTAGCAAAGGGTTCAAGGTTGGAAGAGGTGGACAGCAGGCTTTCG
Organism: Spinibarbus caldwelli; assembly: GCA_039654775.1. Lineage (NCBI taxonomy): Eukaryota > Metazoa > Chordata > Actinopteri > Cypriniformes > Cyprinidae > Spinibarbus > Spinibarbus caldwelli. The sequence goes on along the minus strand of CM077224.1, from coordinate 12,709,249 downwards.
TTGTCCATCAAGTCTCTATCTGCTACCCTCTTCAGTACAGAGTTGGATTTAACTGTTACAATCTTTTCAGATGTATCCTGGAATCATAAGCTAACATTAGCTTGTGTGATAATTAAAGAAAAAAAAAAAAAAAAAAAAAAACATGAGGGAGCATATGTCTTACATTGTCACTGGTAGCTAAGCTCTCACTAGGTGTGAGCTCTGACTGGGAGCCTGTGGCCCATACAGTCGGACCCAAAGAAGATGCCTGCTCATCTGCCACACTCTTCTCAGTCAGGTGCCTCGTTACAATGTCCTGGTGGTCAGAGCCAACAATGAAATATGGTTATTACTTTAAAAACAGACGCAGTCATCACAAAAGAAAACCACACAACTGTAAAAAGATATACTGATATAGTGAAAATAGCCCTTTGGTATTAAAGCCAGTAGGGATGGGACAATAAATCGATGTGCCGATTTATCGTGATATTTCCGGTCACGAGACGTTATCGATACTCTGGCACCAAGTATCGATATTTTTTTTTAAACATACAAAAGATCTAAATTCATACCTACACTGTGGCTGTTTACCACTTTGGCTTACCGGAGCGGCAGTAGACCTCCAGACTTTTTGTGGTGGCGCTTCCCAGATTGCGAATGGTCAGATGAACGGAAATTGTAATTCACAGTGAAGAAGAAATACGAGCGTAATGGCAGACCAACAACAAATCAGATATGCACCGGCGTCTTATGTTTATGGAGATGAGAACTAAAAACTGCCCCAGAACAGCTGTCAGCATGGACCATAGGCACCGATCACGTTATTATTGCAGAGCACAGCCCTGTCCGTGAGTAGCTGAACCTATGAGCTCGGATCGCAGGTGGATTTCCCTCATATATGAGTGAGAGAGAGAGTGCTCTCTCTTTAGACATTACAAGTGTGCGTTATGCTGGGTGGGCACTGACCGGCAGTAAATCTGCACCTATGGCACGGACGACGAAACAAAACCTTGTCAGAGACGTAATGCGCTTGCCACGCGTCTAGATTTGAAATAACGAACTTGAGCGCGCAAAAGATGCGATGCGAATATGTCATGTGCGGGGCTCCGTTTTTATGATGAGAGGAAAGGAAAGGTTGAGAAAGCACTCCAGGTAGGCTAAATTTTGAAATGTACCAGGTTTATATATATATTAGGGATGTCAATTTTTGATCATTTCCATAATCGATCGTCGTTTAAATTATCGATCAATTAATCGATTAATCGTTAACCTCAATACTGCAAAATGTGTCTAATGCAGTGGCATATAGTCACCGGCATGATAGGATGTGCAAATGCCACTCAAAATGCCAGCTTCGAATGAAAAGGGGTTTTTAGTCTAAATAAAAGGCTAGTAGCAGGATCGTAAAATGAATGGATGTGATTATGATCATTTGATAAAATGAAGAGAGCGCGCCGTAGTTACGTACGGGATCATTATACTTTGTGTGCTGTCTCATATCCTGTCACAGAGGCCGCTGAATGTACCTTTTTAAATGGTTTAATGGTGCTCGTTGTTTTATTTTAAAACACCATTGCAATGTTTGCAATTGACATTATCGTAATTTAAAAAAAATGATGCCAAACGTAAGTACGGCGTGCGTGGGGCTGTGACATGCAGTCAGTGATCCGCTTCCAAAACCACCGGCGTTGCTACGGCAAAACACACTGTTACCCATTTGAAACATTTTAATGTGAGTATTATGACATAAGTGAGGTACAAAGCTTTGTTAATAAGAGAAATAATTGGTTAGCAGGCAAATGTTACATCGCGCCATGCTTTTGCATTCATGCCGTTCGAGCGCATACATTTAGCTAAATCAAGCCATATGCGGCTTTGTGTTGTGTTCTGTTTTGTTTTGCCGGAATTCGTTACTATGACTTAAATTGTTCCCGCATTTAAGTTAAATCACGGGTTTACTAGGGAACAAATTAATGAAACATGGACAGTGGCCACAAATTAATATGTCGTAGGAATGAATTAACAAGTTGTAGGAATTAACAGGCCTATATCTGTCCTGATCGCGTCCGCAGCCCTGTCAAAGCGAAGTGCCCGATAAAGAACTTTGTATTGTATCTGTTTTAATGTACTTTTAAAGTTTGGATCACATTAAAAGCGTAGTTTGTACATTAGTAAATTATTTTTGTGTAAGAGCCAGCCCCTTCACCGTCACTCTCAGCCGTTTGCACGTGTAATATATATGTGTATGTAGATGTGTATATGTATATGTGTATACACACACACCACTTTATTAGGTACACCTTGCTAGTGCCGGGTTGAACCCCCTTTTGCCTTCAGAACTGCCTTAATTCTTTGTGGCATAGATTCAACAAGGTGTTGGAAATATTCCTCAGAGATTTTGGTCCATATTGACATGATAGCATCACGCAATTGCTGCAGATTTGTCGGCTGCACATCCATGATGCGACTCTCCCGTTCCACCACATCCCAAAGGTGCTCTATTGGATTGAGATCTGGTGACTGTGGAGGCCATTTGAGTAAAGTGAATTCATTGTCATGTTCAAGAAACCAGTCTGAGATGATTTGAGCTTTGTGACATGGTGCATTATCCTGCTGGAAGTAGCCATCAGAAGATGGGTACACTGTAGTCATAAAGGGATGGACATGGTCAGAAACAATACTCAGGTTGGCTGTGGCGTTTAAACGAAGCTCAATTGGTACTAAGGGGCCTAACGTGTGCCAAGAAAATATCCCCCACACCATTACACCACCACCAGCAGCCTGAACCATTGAGACAAGGCAGGATGGATCCATGCTTTCATGTTCTTTATGCCAAATTCTGACCCTACCATCTGAATGTCGCAGCAGAAATCGAGACTCATCAGACCAGGCAACGTTTTTCCAATCTTCTATTGTCCAATTTTGGTGAGTCTGTGCAAATTGTAGCCTCCGTTTCCTGTTCTTAGCTGACAGGAGCAGGACCCGGTGTGGTCTTCTGCTGCTGTAGCCCATCTGCTTCAGGGTTCGACGTGCTGTGCGTTCAGAGATGGTACTCTGCATACCCTGGTTGTAACGAGTGGTTATTTGAGTTACTGTTGCCTTTCTATCATCTCTAACCAGTCTGCCCATTCTCCTCTGACCTTCGTCCACACAACTGCCGCTCACTGGATATTTTCTCTTTTTCGGACCATTCTCTGTAAACCTTAGAGATGGTTGTGAGTGAAAATCCCAGTAGATTAGCAGTTTTTGAAATACTCAGACCAGCCCGTCTGGCACCAACAACCATTCCACGTTCAAAGTCACTTAAATCTCCTTTCTTCCCCATTTTGATGCTCGGTTTGAACTTCAGCAAGTCGTCTTCACCACATCTAGATGCCTAAATGCATTGAGTTGCTGCCATGTGATTGGCTGATTAGCAATTTGTGTTACCAAGCAATTGAACAGGTGTACCTAATAAAGTGGCCGGTGAGTGTATATAGCCTATATCAAGTTGATAAGCAATTAAATGTGTTGGTTTACACAAAGAAATGTGTAAGCTTTTAATAAGTCCAAGAATAAAATGATTAATTTACTTAACGTTAAATTTGATTTACAGAATGTTTTGTGCTGTTTTCTATCTGTTTGGACTTGAATAAAGAGAGAAAATTTGCACTTAACCTTTTCACAGGCATTTTGTTTTCATAGTTAGACAGATATCATGATGCATTGTTATAGGATTGTCTAGCAATATATCGATTATCGCAGAATCGCTGTATTCGTGATATTATCATATCGTGAGCCATGTATCGTGATACATATCGTATCGTGAGGTATCCAATGATTGCCACCCCTAAAAGCCAGGGTCTGTGAAAAAGAATAAATAGTTTTACCAAGTATAGGTATGTTTTTGAGTAAAATTAACATTTTTTATTTATTCTATAACTACTGACATTTCTCCCAAAATTCCAAATAAACATTCTCATTTAGAGCATTTATTTGCAGAAAATTGCAAAAAAGATACATTGTTTTCATGCCTCAAATAATGCAATGAAAACAAGTTCATGTTCATTTTTATTTTTAAACATAATACTAATGTTTTATCTTAGGAAGAGTTTAGAAATCAACATTTAGTGGAATAACCCTGGTTTTCAATCACAGCTTTGATGTGTCTTCGTATGCTCTCCACCAGTCTTTCACATTGCTGTTGGGGAATATTATGCCACTCCTGACGTAAAAATTCAAGCAGTCCGGTTTTGTTTGATGGCTTGTGGCCATCCATCTTCCTCTTGATCACATTCCAGAGGTTTTCAATGGGGTTCAGGTCTGGAGATTGGCTGGCCATGACAGGGATTTGATCCGTCCACCATCCACACCTTGATTGACCGAGCTGTGTGGCATGGAGCACTGTCCTGCTGGAAAAACCAATCCTTAAAGTTGGGCAACATTACCAGAAGGAAGCAAGTTTTCTTCCAAAACAGCCTTGTAAGTGGCTTGATTCATGCGCCCTTCACAAAGACGAATCCAGATTCCAGCCTTGCTGAAGCACCCCCAGATCATCACCGATCCTCCACCAAATGCTGAGTGACATTTGAATGAGTTGGCAGTCATCCCGGTTAATGGAGAGTCGTTTTTGCCCTCTGCCGGTCAGTAACTTTGTTGTTCCCAGTGCCTGCAGCTTGACCTTGTTCTCATGAACCGCTGTCTTTGAAATTTTAAGGAAGGAACTCACTGTATCCCTCTGCCAGTAAAGCCAGAACTGAACCCTTCTTTTCCTCACTCAAAATTTTTCTTTTCAACTCTTTTGGCATGGTCATTAGTTATTATTTGGTTCCAATTACTTTTGAGATATTACTAGTTAAACAATGTTTTTGGCATACAGCTGGTCCTATTGCAAGAGGATAGTGATGACCACAGCAGTGGTTTTTATACTTTTCCTCATTAAATAATACTTGGTTGAGGTGATCACCTAATCAGTACTTCATTAAGTAGAATGAGGTGCTTGTGTCAGAAATCGAGACACTAGAATGGAATGGCTGCCATACATATAGATATCCTGATCTGGAGTGGTCGCTTAATTTTTTCTAGAGCTGTATATATAAACATCCCATGCCACCTGCAAATTAGTTTTGTACATTTGGCTAATCTGATCGTTCTTTCAACATTCTCAGGTCTAAGGAACTAATTTTCCATTTAAAACCATCTTGCAGATTTCCAACACAATTAACGCAGAAATTGTGGAAAACCATCCAGTCTTCATGTGAGCTTGTTGTGTATGTAGAAGTGTGCACAAGTTTGATTGCTGTGTACTGTACCTGTAGTGAGTAGAGGGCCCTCTGGCGCAGGTAGTCTGTATTGAGCAGCTGAAGCTCATGGAAAAGTTCGATGAGGAAGTGAGGGCGAGACTCATTCTGAGAGATCAGCGTTGCTACCTCAGAGTAGATCGTCTCTCTCAGGGCCTCAAACAGAGAGAAATCACTGCTCACATCTAGAGAAAAGAAATGCACACAGAACAAAATGAAAGACGATGAACAGAGAATCTACTGTCAAGTGTAGATCAAACAACTGCTGTATATGCAAACTAATTATACACAAAACTACTTGTGCAAACATGTTTTACATATCTTTAAGTACATCATTAGCAAGACCTTTAGTACTTGAACTTCACACAACATTCAAAAACACTATGTTCACGTAACATTCAAGAAAATTTAAGAGATGTTTTTACTCAAAACCATGCTCAGATCCACAGTTCTGTGACTTCAAATCAAAAGCAAAGGTATAAAACATCCATAACAAAAAATAATGGTGTTAATGGTGTTATGAATAATGCTGGGTACACACTAAAATATTTTTAAAATCTTATAAGATCTTCAAAATGTAAGAGACCACAAACATGAGGACAAAAAATCCTAGATTTAAGCATTTTGTTGAATATTTACGATTCGCGATCGGGGTGCCTCCGACGTTCTTCCGAGCAGATTCAGTCACTCTTAACACACCTCACACCACAGGAAAATCTGATAAAATAATCTTTAGAACCACCAAGATAATCGAGACATTACCTTGGATTGTCGGAAGGGGAGAAATCGTCCCAAAATCAGCCTGATTATGTTGTGGTGTGTACCCAGCATAACACAGCAGATTACGCCCCTTTTTTCTCCCCCAATTTCCCAATGTTTTGAAATAATGATACTGGACTACAGAAATTAACTTTATACAGCCCAGTTTCTAAATTTATATCTGCATGACAGATTCTGTGCCCAGAAATTAAAACGCCTGCCTCACACTTAGTACTTCCTATGCATGTCGATGTAATGTAGAAAAAGGAAAGGAGAAATGAGACAAAAGAAACATACAGATAAAAAAGTTAACAAGTAGTTTGCAAGTCAAACAGCTGATGAACTTGGAGTTACCTGGGACTTCAGTGCATGCAATTCTGTTAGAGAGAAAAGGTGTTCTCCAAGCATATGCTGTGAAGAAACCAAGCACAAAACCAAAAATGAAATGTGAACAAAAACAGAAATGAAAATGAAATTAGTGAGTAACACTATAAAACAATATAAGGGCATGGGGACAAGATGTTCAAATTATATGGACATATGATGTTCAAATCAAATAAGAATGGAGAAAAGTCAGTTTTCTTGCTATACTGTTGTGGCAGATGCTTCTCTGGTTGAAGAATATACAGTAGCCTAGTGTACACTATATAACAAAACTGTTCTACATGATATGTATAGTTCTACTTGATATGTGTAGTTTATCCAATGATATCTGTAGCAGAATCTATGAAAAGGCATACCAGATGAAAGGTCATTTGGCTTGCTGTTCTTGGTCTTGCTGTCCAATTTCTCCTGTGTGAGTTTGTCTAGCAGACCCTGGTTGAGATCTTTGTATCTGACCTGAGAGGAGCGCTCTCTGTCCTGATCAAAGTGAGAATCACTCGAAGCACTGTCAGTGTCCACAGATGCTGAAAGTGAGAACAAAAAAAAAAAAAAAAAAAACTGAACTCCATTTGACTGAACTGGGTTACTAAGTTTTCTTTTGCCTAATTAAAAAAAATCCATATACTCGATTAATGGGAGTGAGATAAACTTTGCTTTTTATTGTGGTGTTAAGTTTGTAGTATGTCAATTTTAAATAAAGACACACCTGTGTTCTTCTGTCCCCTGCCTCTCCTGCGGCGGCTCTTTGTGTTGGGGGTCTTGTCTCTAGAAGCCAGGCTGGCCTGTGCTGCAGCCTTACGTCCTGCTCTGAAAGTCTTGGTGACAGTGGTTGGATCTGCCCTGTCTGGAAGGCTGCTTATAGACTCCTGGGAGTCAGGTATGTAAGAAAGGTCCCGGGAAGTGGAAGGGTGAGGGACAGGAGAGGAGGAAGGGGAGTTCTGCTCTATTTGACTTTGATGGTCAGAGGTGAGGGTGGTTCTCTGACCAGAGCGATTCAGAGAGGAGTTTAACCAGCTAGAGTTGTTAGCATCGGGCACATTGTCAGGTTGAGACTGAAACCTGTAAAGGGACGAAAATGAACAAGATTAGGCAAAGTTTTTCTTACTTTTTGTAGTTTACACAACACAAAGTAGGTAATTCTTGCATTTTCGCCAGACTGCGATTAATATAATTTATGATTATATCACTTTAATCCAAAATACAGAAAAACATTTGTACCGTTTCTCTGCATTATTCAATGGCGATCTCTGTAGTGGAGGGGGGAAACTCCTGTATTCCGTTTTGAGGGATATGTTTGGATCATGCTGTTGATCTGAACTGGCCTGGTTCTGCTGAAAATCTCCTACTGAGGAGGGAAATATGGGACTGAAATTAAAGCCTAAAGCCAGAAAAAAAGAGAATTAAAAAAGGTTAGAAGTTAAACATTTATATATCTGGAATTATGTAATTTTTTCATTTAATTAATTTAATTCCCTAATTTTACAAACAGATAGATACCAGTTGGGAAAGTGGAGAAGTTTGGGAGTCCAGGCATATTGAGTGTATTCACAGGAGGATAGTGTACGAACAGAGAAGATGATGCAGAATCATGCCCAACATTTTGATGTTGCTGTTGTCCTGACAATGATGGACTCTGCTGCTGCCGTAACAGATCATTCAGAACCTGTTTCAAACTACCATAGGAGAGAAAAAATGTTTTTAAAAGTTATAACAAATGAAACCAAAGCTTGCTTTTGCTTTGCTTAGACCTACAATACCATTCAAATACAAAGTTTGGGGTCAGTTTTTTTTTTCTTGAAAGAAATACCCTGTCAAAAGACACAACAATGACATTTACAATTCTATTTCAAATAAAAGATGTTCTTTATATTATAGTTTAAAAAGATACTAAAATACAAAACAGTTATTTGTAATGCTACTCACAATATTACTTTTTTTTTTTTTTTACTGTCCTTTCAGATTAAATAAAGTGTCTGCTAGCTGACTAAATGTAAATGTAAATAAAGACAGATTTTGGGGAGGATTTGGAGAGACTACTTTCAAAACTAATTCCAAAAAAACTGATCCCTAACATTTAAACTGTAGTGCATCTACAGTAAATGCCTCATTATTCATGCTTAACAAAAAATAATTTTTCCAATTAATATTTTTTATTTTAAAGTCTAAAGACCCACCGGTTGACGTTGTTCTGCTGCCAAGCCAGCTGTGTGTAACACTGGTTTAGTTGGTGCATGATAAGAGGGATTTGAGGAGAGGTCACATTATTGGACACAACACCATAGGGGCCTGTGAGTAGAGCCTGCAGCATGTATGAAAGAGTCTAGAGATGAGAGGGGAAATAAAAAAAAAAGTTGTTAGTAAGAAAATAAAAATAAATTAAAAAAAAAAAAAGTTGTATAGAGATGCAATGATACTAAATTTCTCTGCCAATTCCGAATGCCAATACAATATAATGAAATCTGACAATTTGGTTTTCCTAAAGAAAAAAAACTTTTGGTAACACTTTATTTTGAGGTGTTCTTGTTACACGTTACATGTACTGACTATTATAATAACTATAAATTATGTACAATTACATGCAAGTAACCCTAATCCAAACCCTAATCCTAACCATATAGTAAGTACATGTAGTTAATTAATATTACTCCATACTTAAATGTATAATTACACTGTAACAAGGACACCTTAAAATAGTGTACCCAAAATTTCTACCAACTAATGCTGTAAATTATACAGGGAACCGTCTCATTTGGTACATTAGTATTATGCAGCTATAAACTGTTAGAATTTTCCTATGTTAAATACTGTGACAAAGATCACAAGCTGTTTTATTTGTCTTTCCACAGCTGAAACTCTGATCGAGTGATTACATGAGACATGATACATTTCAGAAGGTTGTATTGTATCTTTCAACATACTTTCAAACATTCTGATGCAAGTAGAGAAGTGCGCTGCCGCTTGAACTGAGGCGCTACAGCGATCTGTCACACCACATTTAAGAGCTTCAAAACAACATTTATTGTTTGAATTTTGAAATAATCAGCCCAGATCATTGGCTGTTTTTAAACAATTGGCTGATAGCGATCACTGGCTGATACATTGATGTATCCCTAATTTTGTACACTCTCTGACCTGTTGATCCTGTAGCAAGGTTTGGCACATGGTAGTGCTGAAGTTGAGCTGTTTCTGGAGGTGTGTGATCTGTTCCTGCCAGTGTGCTGGTGCAGTGCCCTCAGAGAGAGACAGATCAGCCGCCCATCGCAGGTTCTCTTGGCGCTTGGCTCTGCTGGAACTACCTCTTTCAGTCTGTGGCTGCTGACGAGGGCAACCCCTTGATCCACGGGGGAAGGACTCCCATTAATTTCCCTGTGAACTTTCAGACTGCATGAATTGATAAGACAGTTAATAATTGATGGGTTTGATGTATAGTATAGTATCGTGTGCCCGTGTATTTACCCATCTTTGTTATTCCTGCTGTAGTTGCGTTGTTTTTGTATGGAGCAAGCATGCAGCTCATCGGTGGAACTGGACTCCTCTCCCTCATCATGTTCATCATCGTCATCTTCCGCAGCCCCCACCTCAGAGGAGTAATCATCATCATCACCAAGGGGACACTGTGTTGAACCACCCCAGGTGGCCACAGTTCTGATAGAAAAATGATGATTAGCACCTTTAAACAAATTCAATCCTTGCAGCACATATAAAACATTTTGAAACACTAAGCCATGAGTTGTCAAGGCCATGTGTTACCTTTCATCACGGCTGTAAGACTGGGTCTCATGTGTGTCACTCCTAAATGAAGAATCGTTGAGTGTGCTTCTCCTCTGCTGTTCTGCCATCAGACTCTCCAAATGCTTCCGCCTCTGTCTCAACTCCTCACGCAACATCTGATGCCTTCGCATCTCCGACCACAACTAATATATATAAAAAAAAAATAAAAAAACTTTTGATAAAAATTTATTTAAATAAACCTTGGACTTCTTTCACCTTTCTGCAAACAAATCTGAGGGTGTATTCACACCTGTCTTGTTTGGTTCACTTGAATCTAACTCAAGTTCGTTTCCCCTCTTGGTGTGGATCTTTTGGGCAGGTGTGAATACAGAAATCGCTCTTGGGTGTGGACCAAACAACCATACCAAGACCCAGCTGAAACACGAACTAACTCTGGTACGGTTGAATGGATGAACCGATGAATGGATGACCTTAGCACTAGGGGTGGGACAATAAATCGATGTGCCGATTTATCACGATATTTCCAGCTGCGAGATGTTATCGATACTCTGGCACCAAGTATCAATATTTTTTTTTAAACATACAAAAGATCTAAATTCATACCTATGCTGAGGCCGTTTACCACTTTGGCTTACCGGAGTGGCAGTAACGTTACCTCCAGACTTCTTGTGGTGGAGCATCCCAGATTGCGAATGGTCAGATGAACGGAAATTGTAATTCACAGTGAAGAAGAAATATGAGCGTAATGGCAGACCAACAACAAATCAGATATGCACCGGCGTCTTATGTTTATGGAGATGAGAACTGAAAACTGCCCCGGACAGGGCTCTAGACTGCGACCATTTTTTGAGAATGTGCGAGTTAAAATTTAACGTGGTCGCATTTGTGCGAGTGCATGGTCTAAGCTGCTCCAAAGCGTCTGCATCATACAGTTCATACACACATTGTAGCAGGAGTCAGATTTCACTGATCACATGAAGAGAGGCGCTTTCAGCGCATGCGCTTCAGGTGTAGAGCCTGGTTTATACTCCCTGCATCAGCACGAGCGCGAAGGTGCGCGCCGCGAACAGAGTGCAAC